>CM040929.1:34438102-34493102 GCA_023029165.1 Gobiocypris rarus
AAACATAACTGTAGAGGGCACTTAATCATTTACTTTAGATTTACTCTTGACTTAGTACAGCTACATTGATGTTACCATTGTTGTGTGTTGATGCTGAATGTTGAAGTGTGTGTGACTCAAGCATGATCAACTGCAAGATACTGTCACAAATACAGAGGGATTATATCCACCCAATTAAAACATTCACAAGGTGCTTATGACAAGCGTTAGCAATGAACGGTTAAAGATCACTATTTGACATAAAGGTAATATGTAGATTGCTTTTAAAAGGTGACCTAACTTCTGACTAAATCATTAATGATTTAGTAAAGGAGTTAGGTCATCTTTTAAAAGCAACCCATTTATTTATTCCCTTAAATCAAATAACTGTTCGTTCTTGCTGCATCATCAGGAAGAGAATTGCAATAATATAAATGTTTCAAAAAAGTTAAAGTGCCCAACCAAAGGGAACACTGATCTCCATAATGGCGAGTTCAAACTAAAACATTTCTTTTTAAACATCAATTATGTGATGTTCTCTAAAAGTGTTCAGTTATATTGATAATTCAACATTCAAGATGACTTTGGGAAATGAGTGAATGCAAACAGAGAAAGATAACAGCAGGAGTTAAAAGTCTATTAAGAGTTGCCCCGCCTCAAAAAGTCTCTCTTGGTTTTTTTTTTTTTGCTTGACAAAATGGCAATCAATGACTCATACTTTACTTTACTTTATTTTTACAGGGACAATGCACCATTAATAGTAATTGCACAAGAGTTAGCTAACAGTTCACCCTGGGCAGGTGAACAAATAAAACTTAACTTGGGTTTTTGAGTAAAAAAGTTATAGTATGTAAATAGTACAGAATACAAATTTTTTTTTTTTTACAATAAAGTTAAGACATTAAGTGTATTTAACAAAAAGTGTTAGTAAGAATCCCTGTTGTATTTTACAGTGTATTGATGTTTCTGGTTTACAGGCATGTTCCGGGAAAGATCCAGGTCTTATACAAGTTTAGCTCTATGAAGGGTTTGTGGAAGCATATATTTTGAAGAATGTTGTCATAGACTTTCATATTACAAAAAAATAAAATAAATAATAATAATAATAATAATACTCTGGAAGTCAAGTTTAGTTTAGTTACAAAAATATATTCTTTGTGTTCAGCAGAAGAAATAAACTCATACAGGGTTGAGTATATGATGACAGAATATTAATCTTTGGCTGAAGTATCCCTTTCATGCATTCATTAACATTAGCTAGCAATGAGCAATGAAAATACATATTTATTCATCTTAGTTAAGGGTGATAGAACAACAACTGTTAAATGTTCGTTCATGTTAGTTCAGGGCCATGAAGTAATATTAAAAGATACAACTTAATAATGTGTAAGTAAATGTTGAAATTAACATCACGCCACACAATGCTGTAGATCTTTATCTGTACTGACCTCAGAACTGCTTTCGGTTAAAGAAAGTATGAGTGCCAATGTATGCAGTGTCACTGCTTTGTCTCACTTGCTGACATTCTGCACCGGTGACGCAGAGAGTCTGCAGGCCTGACTCATGCAAACCCCTGACCAGTTCAACATGAAGAAAACAGGACTTGAGCGAGGAAAGACTTTACCTGAATGGGAGAAAAAAACAAAAACAGGGGGGGAATCTGCTGCATGGCAAGCGTAAAGCTCAAAAGTCAGCAGAATTTGTGTCTGCAGTATGAATATATAAACAGAGGAATCATTCCCTGGCCATCAGACCCGACTGACATGCTGGAGAATACGGCCGGCATTTCATATCATCGCAGAACACATTATTTTCAGATCTAGTTATTGAGTCATCCATAATGTTTTTATGAGACGTCATTCTCTAAGCACTTATACAATAATTAATTAATCTTTCCTGTTACTCTCAATTTATCAATGGCTTTTTTGGTTTGACAAATTACACCTCTCATATGGATGGAGGCGGAGAAAATGCAAATAGTGATGAATGTGAGGCGTCAACTCGTTCTTTTCATCACAGATGCTGTGACTGATTGTGTCTCAGGAGGAAATGCAGATTCACACATATTTTGAATAATATACTGGGGACATGTATTACTACAAATTCCCCCAAAAATTAAAATGTGTGTTTTCTCCAGTGCTTTGTTGGTTTCAAACACCTAGCACAAGACGGTTTTAAATAGGAATATTGGGTAACACTTTATTTTACAGTGTCCTGTATGTTACGTGTAACAATAAATGATGCATAACTGCATTAAACTTAGCCTGAAACCGCCCCCTATAAAACTTAACATGTTGTTAATTAATATTACTCTGCACTTAAATGTATAATTACACCGAAACATGGACACTGAAGTGTTTTAATATGTTGTACGACTGTGCGGGCCATTTTAGTACAGTGAACTCATTGTCATGTTCAAGAAACCAATTTGAAATGATTCCAGCTTTGTGACATGGTGCATTATCCTGCTGGAAGTAGCCATCAGAGGATGGGCACATGGTGGTCATAAAGGGATGGACATGGTCAGAAACAATGCTCAGGTAGGCCGTGGCATTTAAACGATGGACAATTGGCACTAAGGGGCCTAAAGTGTGCCAAGAAAACATCCCCCACACCATTACACCACCACCACCAGCCTGCACAGTGGTAACAAGGCATGATGGATCCATGTTCTCATGAAAATTTTAGCCTCTTTTTCCTATTTGTAGTGGAGATGAGTGGTACCCGGTGGGGTCTTCTGCTGTTGTAGCCCATCCGCCTCAAGGTTGTGTGTGTTGTGGCTTCACAAATGCTTTGCTGCATACCTCGGTTGTAACGAGTGGTTATTTCAGTCAAAGTTGCTCTTCTATCAGCTTGAATCGGTCGGCCCATTCTCCTCTGACCTCTAGCATCATCAAGGCATTTTCTCCCACAGGACTGCCGCATACTGGATGTTTTTCCCTTTTCACATCATTCTTTGTAAACCCTAGAAATGGTTGTGTGTGAAAATCCCAGTAACTGAGCAGATTGTGAAATACTCAGACCGGCCCGTCTGGCACCAACAACCATGCCACGCTCAAAATTGCTTAAATCCCCTTTCTTTCCCATTCTGACATTCAGTTTGGAGTTCAGGAGATTGTCTTGACCAGGACCACACCCCTAAATGCATTGAAGCAACTGCCATCTGATTGGTTGATTAGATAATTGCATTAATGAGAAATTGAACAGGTGTTCCTAATAATCCTTTAGATGAGTGTATATATATATATATATATTGAATTAAACCACACTTTTAAAGTGTATGCTTTAGAAACATCTGAGTAAATAACACAATAGTTATTGTGTAGACGCCATATATACATAATAGTAGTAACGTGGCACCTGAACACAAAGATCTCAACACTTGGTCCACAATACACAGTTACTAAACCTAACAACAAAAGACATATTAAACAGTTTAAATGCTGGGAAACTTCCAAATGAACTATTATTTATTCAAGCCCCAGTGCATGATGGGAATAGCCTGACATACTAGTCAGAATATGAGTCTGGTACCGCTCCATTGAGCTGTGATTATGGGGCGTGTTTCAACTGAGCCAGGAAAGACCTCAATTGGATAGACCCACAGCCAATCAGAGCAACGGAGGGACGCGTAACGTTAGTTGTCAAATGTCAGCAGAACTCGACTGCACTGTGTTGTCAAGTCTGTGTTTTTCTCCATGTCCGCGGGTTAAAGCGACCCCAATTATGTGATATATAGACCCAGGAATGCGAATTTTAGCAGGCAACCTTTCCAAAATAACATATTTTGCCAACCGCCATTTTTTCCGGAGAACCCCCCAGAAAGTTATTGTGATTGTTTTGGGCTATAGTTTTGAGTAGCAATTGCGTGACATTGCAAAAAAAAACGTGGCAACCCTGTCTGCACGCGCGCTGGATTAAGTAACGTTACAAGAAGAAGATGAGTGTAAACGATTTTTGCCAGATCTTTGTAATAAAATAATTTAAGGATACACACTAAGAAGAGTACTGACCAACACGATCATCGTTTCTGAGAGAAATAGTGAAGGTGAATGCATATACGAACAAGTTCTCCGTTTAGGATAAGAGCAAACTCAACCCAAAACGCCTTTGATGACATGGATGATTACGATACTGTTGATCATCTGTCCATCATCGTCTAAAGCCCGTCCTGATGATTTCATTGGTCCGAACAGTTTCTGTTCAGCCATAATAACTCCTCTATGGAGCGAGTCCAGACCGAACTGCCCGAGCAAAAATGTTGTGGGCGGGGCTAAATTCGGCTGGCATCCAGGCTATGATGGGAACACCAGTATCAGAAAAGTTTAGTAGATTTACTTAATTTTAACGCTGATATTTACACTTTAATTTCTACAAGCTTGATTTGAGTACTACATTTACCTGAATTAAGTTTTTTTTTGTATTTACCTCACCACAAAATCATGTTTATCAGTATATATATATTTAATCTATTACTATGTATTTTTATTTATTACTTTATTTTGTAACAATATACACTACCATTCAAAAGTTTTGGGGTCAGTAATTATTTTTTTTAAGGAAATTGAAGCTTTTATTCAGCCATGATGAATTAAATTGATAAAAAGTGACAGAATCCTTTTCAAAAAATAAATATTTTAATATTTTGAATAAATGCTGTATCTTTTTAACTTCCTGAATCCTGAAACAAAGTATCACAGGTTATTAAAAATATGAATCAGCACAACAGTTTCTAACATTGCTAATAATCATAAATGAGCATCAGATCCTCATATGAGAGTGATTAGTGAAGGATCATGTGACCCTGAAGACTGGAGTAATGATGATAAATGCAGCTGATCACAGGAATAAATCAGACTTAATAGAAAACCATTATTTTCTATTGTTATAATATTTCACAATATTACTGTTTTTACTGTATTTTTGATTAAATAAATGCAATTAAATACATGTAATGAGCAGAAGGATTAAAAATAGTAATGTTTCCAAACTTCTGACTGGTATATATATATTTTTTTTCTTTTTCTATGTACACATAAATAGCACTGTCCAATTTTGGCCACCAAACTACTTTGAAAAGTTGAATGTAACCTATACTCCAGCAATCCTGTGATCTGTCAGACTACACAGAACTATAGCAGTTCGTCAGCTCACATAAGACAGACCCACTGCACTTTGATGTGTTACAATAGAGCGCTGATCAAACACAAGAACAGATAACAAGTGTTAAAAACCAGAGAAACCAATCAGCTGACTCCAGTCCAGCAGGTCTGAGCTACACTGGACCGCCCGTGGTGAATCATAATGTATTACGCAGACAGAGATGCAATACACAGCATTTGATCAAACCGATCGAATCTGGAGGCCTCGCCTCCTTCTGCTGTTGTTGGCACGCACCAAGGACAAGACAGCAATTAATTTCAGATTTTGGATATGTTTCATGCACACAACTCTTGTACTTCTCGGCCATAGCTCTTATAATGCATTCTGCATGGAAATATACCAATGCAAAACAAGTTTTACATGCAGGAGTTATGATCCCGTCCCTGCTGAGGACACCAGCCCAAAGCCTGCAGCCCAGCCTATCTCTGAAACATGAGCCACCTTTGCCACCAAGTGGCTAAACACCAGTGGGACTGACACGCCACATCCAGAGTCTGAACAAGAACGCTCTGTGGAAAATCACAAACAAACTACGTCTTGAAGGAATTGAACTCGAATGACGTAGGCTGTAACTCACTTTTATGGAAAAACTCGAACAGAGCTAATAAACTAGTGCTCAAGCATCATGGCCCAAAGCTTTCCCATAGAGGATCAGCGAGGAAGGGTTCAAATGCAGAACTGCAGGAATATAAAAATGCCTTAGTGGCTAACTTTAATACAGGACACAGTGTGTTTGGCCAGGTGCAGACGTGACAGGGATATCAGCAGATTTCTGTGAAACATGATTCCAGCGCGCTCGTGTACAGAAAATGAATTTCAAACAAGTTTGGGGGGACCCTTGTGGAAAGGAAGTGTGCACTTCAAATATTACATGTGGAATTATGTGGAATTATGTGCAGATAATAGAATATTAATTAAAGGCCACTTAAGTGCACTTAGAGAGAGTCCACTTTTAAAGTGCGCTTTGTAATAATGTCTTTGACAAACACTTGATAATAATTGTACCTGTTCTGTGCTGGTTGATATATTTCAAGTAATGCCGCAAGATTTGAGTTAAATGGTTGAAAAAGTGAAATGTTATTCAAGTTCTGTTAGCTACGACTTTATCAGTTCCTAAATTTGTAAGTAAATTTGTTTGTTTTACAGTTTTAAGTTCGCTTAAAAGTCGTTAAATATCATATAAAACATTTTTACTCAAATATACTATTGTGTACAAAGGCGTTTTTCTTTAGCTATTGTTAAGAAAATGTATATCATTTTATAAATAATAATACAAAAATTATATTATATATATATATATATATATATATATATATATATATATATATATATTTCCCTTTCAGTCGGTCACGTTACGTGCGGAACTGACCGACAATTGGGATCTGCCTTCAGAGACCAATCTGCTTCGAGTGTTTCTAAACGAGCCAATTGACATTGGCATGCGGTTCACGCTCCGCCCGCAACGCGGTATAAATACTGAAGTGAAACACCGCATACTCGCTTCTACTGGAGCCAAACATTGAGTTTATCCAGTGTTCCTGCGGAGTGTTACGGCGACTACGAGTCTACAGAAGCTCTTTCCGGCTGGAGTTACGGCACATTGCAGCGGCGGTCGCGAGTCTGTGAAGCAGAAAAACAGCTGTTCTGACAGCTCGCTGGGCCCTGTGTGCTCGCAGTGACCCTCTAAACCACTGTGAGCAGCGGCCATATCCCCTGTGTGCCTCGGCACGTAAAGAGCGTTTTCCTTCTCTTAAAAGAGCTACACGGTTTGACTGCGTCTTTTTCAAGATGTCATTCAAACCGTGTGATTCTGAATGCGGTTGTTTCCTGTCCTCATTTGACGGCCACGATCTCTCTCACATGCAAACAGGTGAGATTGCTTTCGTGGGTGATCCATGCTCTCTCAGGAGAGCATGATCACGCGCCGGCGCGTTGTTCGTCTCACCTTTCGTAAGGGCTCGGCGTTCAGCGCGCCGTGTGCCGTCGGCGCCGGCTGACAGTGGGTGTTGTCACGGCAACCCAGCGCATCAGTCGGCACTCTAGATCGCGGTCTAGACTATGAAACCTCAAACGGGGTTGAGTCCCTTTGCTTATTCCCCGATCTAGTTTCTTTTCTGGTGCACCAGAAAGGGGCTACTTTGGCTAATAAGCCTGGGTGACCTGAGGATTACAGTGGGGCATCCCCGCCGGGTACATCCCCTCGGGCCCCCACTCCTCTATCGCATCATGGGCATGCTGAGACTTTGTTCGTGGGTGGTTCATGTGCTCTCATGAGAACATGGCCACGTCGGTAGCGTTGTTCGTCATGCCCCTTGTGAAAAAGGGGTTTTTAACGTTCAGCGCGCCGTGTGCCGTCGAGTCTGGCGGCCACGCCCACTGTCTCTCATGCCTGCTGGCAGCTCAGATGGGACTGCTGGTCCTTTTTTGGAAAAAGAGGGGACCTAATGTCTCATTTGTGGCTCTGGCAGAGGACAGATGTCAACCGCTGCATCGGAGAGAGGGCTGTTATGCGCTGGAGATGATCATGCTGAGTTTCCCCACTATAATAGTGGGTGCTCGTGCTGAATCAGATTCAGGGTTGACAGCCATGCTTTCCCAATTGGCTGCCGGGATGTGCATCGGTAAAATTTAGCAGTGTGGAACTATTTGGTGCCAAAATATGGAGCATCAAAGGGGCCATAATCTGTATAAGTTTTCCCTCTCTCACTGCCCTCTGTCCTGCATGCACGGGGTAGTCCCGACTCAGGGTTATGCAGGAACTGCGTGTGGTGATGGACCTTGCTCTATGAGTGAGGGAAGTGCTGCTGCGCGCCCTGGGTCAGGCGATGTCCACATTAGTGGTCCAGGAACCTGAGGTTAACTTGGCAGATATGCGTGAGCCCGACAAAGTTTGGTTCCTCAACGCCCCTGTCTGTCAGGCTAGCCTCTTCGGCGACGCTGTCGAGAACTCGCCCAGCAGTTCTCGGTGGCCCGGAAGCAGATGGAGGCAAAGCGTCCTGCCCGGCGACTAGCTGCTGCCTCCACCCTGTCGTCGGCTGCAGTGCCTCTGTCTGCTTGTCGCCGAGGGTGCCCCCCCCTGCGTCCGCCTCCGCCCCTGCTAAGCCAAGCAGCAGCCTCCACCCGGACAGCAGGTGGCCGGGCGCAGGGGATGCGCCCAACCCGCCCAGGGTCCCGCAAGTCCACTAGCAAGCCCAAGGACAAGCGGCCCTGGGCAGGTAGCCCAGCGAGATGGGAACTGCTCGGGGCGGTGTCCGCACCCCTCCCTCCCGGGAGGACCGGGGAGAATATTTTCGGTTTCGGTCCTGCCGCTGGCTCTCCGAGTCCAGCGGTACCCACATTCTCAGAGCAGCTTCCTCCTCGCTGGGCTCCAAGAGGCCAGGTTGGCAGTGTGCGACGCCCCGGGCCTTGCCACTCCTTTCCTCCCTCTTTCGCCAGGGGCAGCACCGTGGGCACCGAGGGCGTAACAGGCCTTCTCACCCATGGTCTGCCCCACCCTGGAATATTCGGTCAACACTCCGGGCCACGGGCCTCCCGAGTCGGGCTGAATATTCCACCTCTCTGCTTCCGAGCAGTGGGCAGCAGAGTGGGCACTGGGGGCGCCACCAGGCCTTCCCACCCACCCTCTGTCCAAACCAGGAGTGCTCTGGCAACACTCCGGGCCGCCTCGGGCCACCCGAGTCGGGCCGGAGCACTCCGCCTCGCTGCCCCACCGGGTATGTCTGTGTTGCCGTTGATCCCGCTTGTTCGTTCCTGGGGGCCTGGCTAGGTCTCCCAGGGCGTCTCGCTGGCTCATCCGCACCATCAGACTCGGCCACGTGATTCAGTTCACTCACCGGCCTCCCAAGTACAGGGCATCCTCTTCACCACCATGTGGAGCAGCGATGCCCATGTCTTGCGGTCGAGATCGATGTCCTACTGGCGAAGGACGCGGTCGAGCCGGTTCCTCCAGCCGATATGAGGTCAGGGTTTTACAGCCCTTACTTCATTGTGCCCAAGAAAGGTGGTGGGTTAGGACCAGTCTTGGACCTGCGTGTTCTGAATCGGGCCCTACGAGCCACATTCAGGATGTGGACGCAAAAAACGCATCCTCGAGTGCATCCGTCCCCAAGACTGGTTCGCAGCGATCGACCTGAAGGACACGTACTTTCATGTTCCATTCTCCCAAGCAAGGGGAAGGCATATCAGTACAAGTCCCTGCCCTTCTGGCTGTCCCTGTCGCCCCGCGGCTTCACGAAGGTCGCGGTGGCAGCCATTGTTCGCTCAGAACGCGGCGTTCGGATTCTCAACTACCTCGACGGCTGGCTGGTACTGGTCCAGTCTCGAGAGCAGTTGTTCGAACGCAGGGACATGGTGCTCCGTCACCTCAGCCTGTTGGGCCTTCGGGTCAACCGAGAGAAGAGCAGACTCTGGCCCACACAGAGGATCTCTTATCTCGGTACGGAGTTGGATTCGGTCAACCGGACTGCTCGCCTCACAGAAGGGCAAGTCCAGGCTGTGCTGAACTGCTTGAATACGTTCAAGGGCAGGACGGCGGTCCCACTGAAAAATTTTCAGAGGCTCCTGGGCATATGGCATCTGCAGCCGCGGTAACGCCGCTCAGATTTCTACATATGAGACCGCTTCAGCACTGGCTTCATGGCCGAGTCCCGAGATGGGCGTGGCAGAGCGGCAGGTACCGGGTCCCAGTCACCCCGTACTGCCGCCAAACCTTCAGCCCGTGGCCTGCGTCCACGGGGTGGAGAAGGCCACGACAACGGGCACGCAGTTTTGGGTCTGTGGGCGGGGCCCCAACTGCGTTGGCATATCAATTGCCTAGAGTTACTGGCAGTACGCCCGCCCTGGCCCGGTTCAAGAAGCCGCCGGGCAAGCACGTACTGGTCCGTTCGACAGCACTGCGCGCGTTGCGTACACCAACCGACAGGGTGGTCTACGCTTCCGTTGCATGCTCCGGCTCGCCCGCCATCTCCTCCCGGTGGAGTCAGAAGTTTGTGAGGTCACTTCGTGCCATGCACATCCCAGGTGCGCTGAACCAGACAGCCGGCAGCTCTCTCGCCAGTCGACACCTCCGGGCGAATGGCGACTCCACCTCAGTGTCCAGCTGATATGGGACAACCGGGAGGCACAGGTAGTCCTGTTTGCCTCCCGGACTCGACCCATTGCCAGGGTACTACTCCTGAGCAGGTACCTTAGGCATAGATGCACTGGCGCACAGCTGGCCCCGGGACCTACGCAAGTATGCGTTCCCCCAGTGAGCCTTCTCGCACAGACACTGTGCAAGGTCAGGGAGGATGAGGAGCAGGTCTTGTTAGTTGCGCTCTACTGGCCCAACCGGACCTGGTTCCCAGAACTCTCACTCCTCGCGACAGCCCCTCCTTGGCTGATTCCCCTGAGGAGGGACCTTCTTTCTCAGGGCGGGGCACTCTATGGCACCAGCGTCCAGACCGCTGGAAACTCTATGTCTGGTCCCTGGGCGGGGCGGAGGTTCTAGGTGGCCTACCACAAGCAGTGGTAGACACCATCGCTTCAGCTAGAGCCCCCTCTACGAGGCGCCTCTACTCTCTGAAGTGGAACCTGTTAGTCGAGTGGTGTTCTTCCCGCCGGGAAGACCCCGAAGGTGTTCGGTTAACGTTGTGCTTTCCTTCCTGCAGGATGGGTTGGATCGAAGGCTGTCTCCTTCCACCCTCAAAGTATATGTCGCAGCAATAGCAACGTATCACGATGCAGTAGATGGTAAGTCCTTAGATAAGCACGACTTAATCGTCAGGTTCCTCAGAGGTGCGAGGAGACTAAATCCTCCTCGTCCTACCTCGATACCCTCTTGGGACTTAGCCCTGGTGCTCAGAGCACTTCAGGGTCCTCCATTCGAGCCTTTGCAGTCCGTGGAGCTAAATATTCTGTCCATGAAGACAGTTCTCCTGATTGCATTGGCTTCAATCAAGGGTAGGGGACCTGCATGCACTTTCGGTCGACGAATCGTGCCTAGAGTTCGGGCCGGCCAACTCTCACGTGGTCCTGAGACCCGGCCTGGATCGTGCCAAGGTTCCTACCACTCCCTTTCGGGACCAGGTGGTGAACCTGCAAGCGCTGCCTTCGGAGGAGGCAGACCCAGCCCTAGCTTTGTTATGTCCCGTCTGCGCTCTGCGCGCTTACATTGACCGGACACAGAGCTTCAGATCCTCACAGCAGCTCTTCATCTGTTACGGAGGCCAGCAGAAGGGAAAGGCTGTCTCCAAGCAGAGGTTAGCCCACTGGATAGTGGATGCTATCGTCTTGGCCTACCAGTCCCAAGACGTGCCTTGCCCGTTTGGGTTGCGAGCTTACTCAACAAGGAGTGTTGCCTCCTCCTGGGCGTTGGCTCAAGGCGCCTCGCTGACAGAGATATGTAGAGCTGCGGGCTGGGCGACACCTAACACGTTCGCTAGATTCTATAGCCTCCGTGTAGAGCCGGTATCTTCCCGTGTACTCGCCCCCAGTGGCCAGTAGCGCTAAGTGCCCGTTCTAGTGTCGGCTTGCATCGCCACTCCGCCCTCTGGGCCGGATACGTCGTCTATTTTGCTCCAGTTGTGTTCCCGGAAGCGGCTAACCCTGTGAGTTCCTCCGTCACCCCTTGATTGTCAGGCGTGGCGGCCGTCTGACGCCAGGCCTGCACCCGTATGCTTGTGGAACGTGTGTGTAGGCTGGGTATCCATATGTAGCGGTCCCCTCACGGCTACCCCATATGTGTATTCTCCACGGTTTCAGCTACCCTAATTGGCTAGCCCCGTGTCTTTCCCTCGACAGAGCCCCCTCTGTCGTTCCTGGAGGTGCGCTTCCCCCCTGGGACCAGGCTGGAATCACCCCAGGGACTGCCATATGTTGCACTCCCCTGCTAGGTTAGTCCGTATGTGTATTCACCACCTCTCCTTCCATTGAAGGATGTGGCTCCGCAGTATGCCATCTCCCGAGGGGCATGCTTTCCCAGCGTTATCCAATAGTCACGCTGAGTGGGTCTTGCAGGAACAGCAGTGACTGTCCTTCCCTGCCGGGAGCCCTGACTCCCACTCCAACATAGGAGTGGTCCAGCGAGCTCAGGCAGGGCGCTGGAAGGGCCAGCATCCCTGGCGTGTTGGTAGGGATCCCAATTGCCGGTCAGTTCCGGCGCACGTCGAACGTGACCGACTGAAAGGGAACGCCTCGATTACGTATGTAACCCTCGTTCCCTGAAGGAGGGAACGGAGGCGTGCGTCCGTCGCCAGGTGCTGTGCTTCCGCTGAAGGACCTGCCACTAGTTTGGCTCCTCAGCAGAAAGCGAGTATGCGGTGTTTCACTTCCGTATTTATACCCGGCGTTGCGAGCGGGCGTGAACCGCATGCCAATGTCAATTGGCTCGTTTAGAAACACTCGAAGCAGATAGGTCTCTGAAGGCAGATCCCAATTCGTCGGTCAGTTCCGACGTACGTCTCCGTTCCCTCCTTCAGGGGAACGAGGGTTACATACGTAATCGAGACGATATATATATATATATATATATATATATATATATATATATATATATATATATATATAAAAAATCCTAACTTTAATTTTTCACAATATTTTCTTGTAATTTTACTTTTTAAATTTGTGATATTGTTGCAAAATTACAATCAATATCTGTAAATTAACAATTTGACCGTTATTCTAAGGATTATATAATTAATGACAACTTACAGTAATTCTCATTTGTTTATACAGGGAAATGATGACTGTTTTCTTAAATTACATACAAATGTATGTAAAGTTACAGAAATAATCTGTAATTAAATGCGTAGCTCATTATATTAAAGGTTTATGTGCATGCTAATTCAACATTATTCTTTGTAATTTTACAGTAAATCTTATTAGATTTATATTTACACTGTAAAAATAAAATAATAAAAAAATCAAACAAAATGCCAAACAAAAAATAACTTAAATATCTTAATTCAAATAAAGTGCAAAAAACAATAATTTTACAGAAATTTACATTAAACGTGTTTAGAGAAAACACTGTTATTTTACAGATTTTTCCTTATTTAAATTAATATATTTTACTTTCATTTTTAGGTTTTTTGTTTGGCAGTTGTTGCTTCCAGTCATTTGACCGCTTTATTTATTTTTTTATTTATTTATTTATTTATTTATTTATTTATTTATTTATTTATTTATTTATTTATTTATTTATTTATTTGTTTGTACAGTGTACCCCTGCAATGTCTTCTGCTCATCAAGCCTGCTTGTATTTGATCAAAAATACAGTATAATATTGTAAAATATTATTACAATAGAAAATAATGGTTTTCTATTAAGTGTGATTTATTCCTGTGATCAAAGATAATCATCACTCCAGTCTTCAGTGTCACATGATCCTTCACTCTCATATATGAAGATTTATTATCAATTTTTCAGGATTTATTGATGAATAAAAAGTTAAAAAAAGAACAGCATTTATTTAAAATATAAATATTTTGTAACAATAAACACTACTGTTCAAAAGTTTGGGGTCAGTAATTTTGTTTTGTCATCTTTATTTTAAAGAAATTAATACTTTTATTCAAGGAAGGATGTGCTAAATTGATGAAAAAAATATAGAAATCTTATCGAACAATGTAAAACTTTACTATTTTGAATAAATGCTGTTCTGTTTAACTTTTATTTAAAATAGAAAGAAATAATGTTTTACATTTTAATAATATTTCACAATATTACTCTTTTTTTCATATTTTAAATGTACTAGATTGCATCATTGCAAATAAAGTTAAATGAATGACACCTTTCAATGGAACTTACACTATATATCTCATTTATCATAAATTATTGTCAGTGCAACCTATTTCAAAGACAAAGTAATTATGAAATTGCATAAAAAGATGTTCAACCTAAGAAAAGCATTCTTAAGTTTAACTAAATGCATTTAATATACATTTGAACTATTATACATTTTTATTTAATTGTATTAGTATTACGTTATTTTGTGCTTAAGTATATTCAAAGTGCATTGTTCCTTTTTAAAAGTATGCTAAAGAGTACTTTAGAATCACTAATACGTTTTATTTTTCATATCTGATCACTTCAATTTTGTGGCGGGTAATTATTTTGAGCAGCGTAGTCCATTTCTCTCCATCTCAAGCACTTGTTTTTAAAAGCTCAAACAGAGCATGCTTTCTACTCTGCAATAAAACAATAAAATGGTATAAAGTGTGTGCTTTACCTTTCTTGGGTTTTATAGTGCCTTAAAACATGTTTACATTTCCTTTGATGGTCGGGCCCCCGAGGCCAGTGAGGTGGAAAGGTCATCATGGGCATCCACTTCCAAAGGGTCATCTTACAGAAATCAGCAAAACTAAACAACTTTTATAGTCATGTCAGTTATTCAAAACTCTTTAAAAACAGTGTTAGTGCTTGTAGGACTCTGAGAATTTGCTGGTTTTATCTGTAGTACTACCCCATGATTTGTCAGTGATGGCTTTCAGTCGGGTTTGCACAGTAGTCTGGTCTCTTGATCAGGGTTCATGGTCAAATGTCCATCTGAGAGGAGCACAAAGGTCCCTCTGCTCCACTGGCCCCATCTGTGGAGCGGCAGAATGATTTTTTCACGCTGCATTAAGTTAACATTGCACTGCCAGCAAGACAGGCCAAGACCTGGCCTTTTGGGGATTTGAGTGTGTGTGTGTGTGTGTGTGTGTGTGTGTGTGTGTGTGTGTGTGTGTGTGTGTGTGTGTGTGTGTGTGTGTGTGTGTGTGCTGCTGTTGCAGTATTTGGTGGTGTGAAGCAGAAGCTGCACTTGAATCTCTTTCATTCTCTCAGCTCACTGAATCATGTGATTTGTCATATACAGTAAGTTGGAAGGAAAAGAAGTTTGTTTATGGTTTGATCATCTGAAAACTGAGGAGTATATGTCCGTCAATTTAAGATTTAGTGGTGACATTGCAATTACTGATGTAATAACACAAAAAAGAAAACAAATTCTATGTTTTGCAAGGAGCACATTAGCATATTGATAACATCAAAGTTAATATACACTGACCTTCATTGGGTCTTTAAGTTTAAATGTAGCAAAACTTAGAACAATTCATTATTCATAATGTAATTAATTCCTGTGATCAAAGCTGCATTTTCAGCATCATTAATCCAGTGTCACATGATCCTTCAGAAATCATTCTAATATGAAACATTTATGATTTTGAAAACAGCTTCATATAGTTGTGGATAAAAAATGATATGACAAAAAAAACATGTTTTTTGTTACTTTATAAATTGTTCACTTTTGATGAGATCTCAATTTTTTTAATAATAGTGTGTGTGTATATATATATATATATATATATATATATATATATATATATATATATATATATATATATATATATATATATATATATATATATATATATATATATAGTTATATATACACATAAACTATAATGAAAATGTACAGAATGCATTTCTGTTAACATGCTTCTCTTACCATCATATCATTGATGTTATCAAACATGCTTTTTAAAATAGTTTTTTTTTTTTTGAAAAGGACAAAAATAATCTCCACAAACCCTCACATTTTCCCAGGCGTACGCAGTTGTCCGTGACTTCCCAATGTGTTCCCAATTTCAATGTGTTTAACGCCAGTTTAGTCTTAGGCCCGATTCGTCCAGAGACTATTGCCGTTCACATTCTACCACAATACTTCTCTCATCCGACAGACACTGAGCAAAGACTCGAAGCTATAACTGAAAAGAAATGCATTTAATCTCAATGGGATTTAACGTCATCTGCTTCCACAGAGATGGATCGCATGCCTGGTCCAGGCCACACAGGATTCAAAGCCCAATGTGAATTTGGTATGTGGCAGATCTTGTAGATGTGAAAAGCGGGAGACGGATTATACTATTCATTAGCTTCACGGATGGGTGGAGGCTGGAAAACATGCACTAGTGGGATTGTCATTTACAAATTACATGTTGTTCTGTTTGGTGTCTCCTAAAATATGGAGGGTTTTCTAAAAGTTTGAGGGAAATGTGATGGTTGCTACATCCTTCATTCTTAAAAATGATGGCATCTTCCATAAAGAAGCTTTAACATCAATGCAATCTTTTCTTTGCACAAAAGATTCAACAGAGGTGAACGATTCTTTAGATTATTAAAATGTTCTGCACACTAAGAAAAGAAGTGGTTCTTTTAAGAACTGTTCACTGAACGATTCTTTCAGGAACCAAAAATGGAGTTTCAATGGCATCGCTGTGATAATCCATTTATTCACATTTTGAGCATAGATTTGAAAAGTAAATGTCTAACTTAAACTGTGGTAAATCTTGAGTCTTTGGAGCACAGACTGAAGTTTGGTCTCTCTTTAAAGACGACACATGGTGAATTATTGCTGAAGTGAAAAAAGTGGAAAACATTTTTTGTTTATTATTATGAAAATGCACAAATACTATTTTCAATATTATTTTTTTAATTTATTTTTAACGTTTTATTCTAAAACTGCAAGAAAATCATTGTGAAAAGTTTTATTCCAAATGTGAGCTAAATTTGAGTTGTGTTCCAAATTTGTCCCATTAATTTCTAATGTGGTCATTTTTTTCAGGACCACTTAAAGTTTTCGAATCATGTTGATGTTGTGTGTGTGTGTGTGTGTGTGTGTGTGTGTGTGTGTGTGTGTGTGTGTGTGTGTGGACTGGTAATCCCTACGGTATGGGGACAAAATGTCCCCACAAAGATGGCAATATCCAAAATCCTTGTCCTTGTGGGGACATTTTTGTCCCCATGAGGAAAACATCTTATAATTCCCACTAAGTGATGTTTTCTGAACATGTCAAAATGCAGCATGTCTCCTGTGATGGGTAGGTTTAGGGGCAGGGGGAGTGTAGGGGATAGAAAATACGGTTTGTACAGTATAAAATGCATTACGCCTCTGGAATGTCCCCATAAAACATGGAAACACAACATGTGTGTGTGTGTGTGTGTGTGTGTGTGTGTGTGTGTGTGTGTGTGTGTGTGTGTGTGTGTGTGTGTGTGTGTGTGTTTACATATAGCAAGTGCCAAAACATTTACCAAGTTTCATCATTCCAATGAAGTAAAAATTCTAAAAAAAAAACTAAAAAAAACTACAATAGCATGTTTTTATCTCAATAGAACTATGCAACCAGTAACGTTCATCGATGGTTCCATGAAGAACCTTTAACATTCATGTTCCATTCCACAAAAGAATCAATAGAGGTAAAGGGTTCTTTAGAACTGTTCACTGAAACGGCTCTTCTATGTAAGGCTGCCCCCTAATACTTGACTAAACATGAATTGATGAGAAGAGGATTAGTAATTTTATACAAGCTGGTTAGTCGCAGAAAACAAAACTCAACAGGAAGTGACAAAGGTCACACAGATTGTTAACATTCTTCCAAACGTTCACCTATCATTCATCAACCTCAAATATGGCTTATTCACTCAAAAAAAGACTTGTAATTTACTTAAAAAAGATGCATCAAGTGGTTGCACACAACTATAGCAAGCAATTTTTACAAATAACAATTTAGATATGAACAAAAGAAATTCAAGTAAAGCTGACAAAATGTCTTTGTGACAAATTCAAATGGTTTGTATTTACTCAAAATAACTCATTGGACAAACTCAATGTAATTGAGGGCAGGGATTCCATCCAATAATGTGTGTGTATGAGTGCCCACAGCCTAAACACAGGCAGCGCTCTTCTGCATAATGGTAACCACAAAATGACAGAAACTCCTCTAAATGTCCAACATAACTGAACATTAAACACTAACATAAACTAACAACATCATTCCCTTTACTGAAAAACACATACAATAACACTTTAATCCCTAAATTTACTCTCCTAACGCAGCCCCTTGAAAAGCATGCTGGGAACTACAGATCCACTGCCCAGTTAGTTAAGTCAGCACAAATATTTCATGTAGTTTTAACACAATTTAATTAAGTAAACTTCAGTTTTAAATAAATTAGGTTGATTGAACACAATTAAATTAAGTTGAGACAAAATTAGATATGATTAAGTAAAGTGGACAGAATTTAGATGTGTCATATCTACGAATACTTGCCTGAATACTTTTAGAGTGTTTGAAGCATGTAAGTGGCACATGTCTGTCTGCTTGTTTGGTCTTCCTGTTGTGTTTTGATTCTGTCACATGTTCCTTTGTCTCCTGCCACTTGTCTGTTTCCTAGGTTACCCTCGTTAATTTAGTTCTGTTTAGCTGTGTTAGTTAATTATCTCGTTTCTGCCTGCTATTTAAGTTCCTCTTGTTCACTCAGTCACTGTTATGTAAGGTTGTGTTTCCGTTGCCAGTCTGCGTGTTCTTGTGAGGTTAAGATTAAAGTTTATGTTTTAGTCTTCAACCTGTTCCCGAGTCAAAACCGTGACAGTAAGTAGCAACTTTAACCTAGATAAATGTGTGCTATTATTAGGCGCATATACAAGTACTTGTATAAAGTATAGTGCGGTTTCACATGGAGGCACCAGCGTGATCACTAGCAATTTTCATCTTAAAATACTCCGTCATACTCGTTCGAAATCATTCGAAACTGTAAAGGGTAAACTTATATTTGTGTGCGAGTCAGCATCTTCGTCTTTGCAGCGACACTGACTCAGAAAACACTATTAATAATTAATTTAAATGTCTCCTTCTTGTTTTTTTCTGACACATTCATAATCATTACTTTTGCCAGTCCTTTGCAGCAAGCGTTATGTGTGCGCTTGAGTAGACTAGGCATATATTCGGCCCACCAGTATATGTTTAAAGGGGAAAATTCACTTTTATAAGGTGTTTGAACACCGATGTGTGTGAGAACAACCAGCCTATAATGGTAAACATCCACTCACTCTTTTTTTTATAATTCCCATAAATCAAAAGCAGTCTCTTCAAACGCACTGATTCAGATTTTACCCCCTGCAATGATGTCATTGTAAGGAGAAGCCCCACCCACAGCCGGTGACTGTGGCATTAGCATAGACCAGAGGAATGTTAATATTTTTCTCCCACCATGCTCACCGTCTGCCTATTTCATAAAGTGCATTTATTATGCATAGTACAGTCAGATGACAGATGACTGAACACAGGCTGAACACCGCTAATGAGATTTTCACTGCGTGAGATTGTCCTGTTTTGTTGTTGCCGTTATACCGGTAATGAGCTCTTCAAGCTCTGCCCTCTTCTTTAAAGGGGGCGGGAGCACCAGCACATTTGCATTTAAAGGGACAGATAAAAATTACGTTTTTACTCACTCCACAAACGTGTCAATTTTAACATAGTATAAAAATTGTTATAGGGTATTTTGAGCTGAAACTTCACCTACACACTCTGGGGACATCAGAGACTTATGTTAAGTCTGGTGAAAAGCGGCATAATTGGTGCCCTTTAAGTAATTAAATTAATATAAACATGCGATTAGTTGGCTAATGGCTTAAATGAATGCTACTAGTCGGGGGCAGGCCGACTTCTACGCCATCACTGCGAAAACTATGGAAGCCTGAGACCACATCTCAAAGGCGATAAGCTCAACGCCCCTCTCGAAAGCCCTTTTAGGATAAAGAAGCCTCTGCTAAAGCAATGCCTGCCTCATCAACTCTCAGAAAACAGCTGTTTTTGGTTCCCACACATCGGCCAGACATAGATCTCATTCGCACGTCACCCATCTTAAAAACGCAAAAGCCAGAGACGCTCGTGTGTACACACACATGACAATCTCCCATTACTCCACCTGGGATACTCATCCTTCTTACCCAAGCAGCACCAATGTCTTGTCCAGGTGATAAATGCGCCTTTTTCTCGCCGAAGTCTGGCCATGAATTACTAAAGCCTGTGGAAACGACTTTGGAAATAGCACAAGGGCTTTTTAGGGAAATGGTCTCCCCTCCTCCCCCTAAGTTCTCTCACATCCATCGACAACACCGTCCACCCACCTTTTACTCTCTGTCTTTAAGCGGGTTATTGATGATTATTCTACAGACCCCTGTAGCCCTCTTGCATCTCTCAATGCCTCCGAGCTCTCCTTTGAAAAATGCAACAGCAGAGTCAGAATGAGGTCAGGAGACAAACGGAGGGACATCGCATACAGTTGTGCTCTGAGGACGGCGAACGTGACATCAATAAAACATCCCAAGTGCGAGGGGTTAAGCTACTTGTTGGGAATAGATAAAAGGATTGATTGTGTTGACTAGATAGTTCTTCATCTCCAAAGGCCTTGCGGAAGACCACAACAGACATTAAAAAAATCCCCTGAAAAGTAGAAATAGTGTAATAAATGAAATCCAAATTTACCCCATTCACTTTAATGTTCCTTATGCGTCAATAAATCATATTCCAAAATAAATAAATAAATCAAAATTCTTTGTAGTATTTGTTTCTTTCATCAAAATGAATAACATGTTCAGCAATTTGAAGCCTCAATAGATGTTATGGAACCATAAATGGCAATAAAGAAACTTTATTTGTAAGAGTGTAAAAGTGCCTCCTTACTTTCCCCCTTTTTCCACATTGAATATCCCACTAAACTTACTTCACATCTTGGAGGTAAAAGGGGTTGTGCACTAAAGTACAGATGGCTTCATGACTTTTCATTTTTTTCAGTATTAATATTTCAAATTGTACAGTTTTTGAAAAGTATTTCTTCAGTTAAAGTAATGGGAAACTCTTTTGCTTTTCTGTCCACCATTTGACCTCCTCATTTTTCTTTGTTTTTTTTTGTACACAAGCTTTAAAACTTGTCATCAAAGTCCATTCAGCCAACAGAACAGCAGTTAACCTTTGACCCCTCACCCACTATGCCCTTTCGGAAGTGGTTGCCCTTATTTTTTTAGAGGCTTTTTGTAAAGGAAGTCCTTCAGAGGGATTGGTACGGAAGCCATCGAGAAGAGAAAAGGGTGATTTTGAAAGAGCCTTAATTTGCAGCATCACTCTTTAAGCACTCCTATCAATCTTCTTCTTCTGGTCAGTACTTCAATATTTGCCAGCAAGTCATTCTACGTCCCGGTGTTTGCACACTGCTCACTTGCTGGTAATTAGTAGCCACAATTCCTCCCCCCCACTTCACCTCAGCATCACTGCTGGTCCAAATCACCTTGTCCAATAAGACATGCCAAATCTCTCTCTTGGCCAAGCTATTTTAGCATTTTTTTATCTATTGTAGCATTTCCTGCTCTAATATTGGTGAGAATCAATTACTATCCATCAAATGCTCAGTTCTCTAAAGTAAAAGAGTTTAAGCATGATTAAGAATGAAATGAATCAAAGCTATTAAAATGTATGTTTTCTTTGTTTTGTTTTTTCAAGTTTAACTTGAATAAATTGTGACAGAAATATATTACCATTGTACAGTAGAATGTAGCTATATCTCAATGTAATAATAACAACAATAACACTAATAATAATAAAAATAATTAAATATTATTAAAACATACTTTTTTAAGGAATAATCACAGAAAAGCTCTTTTAGCACAATGTTCGACAAAAAAAGGTTCAAATGATTAAAAGATAAATGAAATGCTTTATGTCTTAATTTGATTGCCAGGAAAAAATAAATAAAAATATACAACAAAATTCTGGTTTTATAATAATAATAATAATAATAATAATAATAATAATAATAATAATAATAATAATAATAATAATAATAAATAAATATATGTATTTACACACTCACCTAAAGGATTATTAGAAACACCTGTTCAATTTCTCATTAATGCATTATCTTATCAACCAATCAGATGGCAGTTGCTTCAGTGCATTTAGGGTGTGGTCCTGGTCAAGACAATCTCCTGAACTCCAAACTGAATGTCAGAATGGGAAAGAAAGGGATTTAAGCAATTTTGAGCATGACATGGTTGTTGGTGCCAGACGGGCCGTTCTGAGTATTTCACAATCTGCTCAGTTACTGGGATTTTCACACACAACCATTTCTAGGGTTTACAAAGAATGGTGTGAAAAGGGAAAAACATCCAGTATGCAGCAGTCCTGTGGAAAATGCCTTGTTGATGCTAGAGGTCAGAGGAGAATGGGCCGACTGATTCAAGCTGATAGAAGAGCAACTTTGACTGAAATAACCACTCGTTACAACCGAGGTATGCAGCAAAGCATTTGTGAAGCCACAACACACACAACCTTGAGGCGGATGGGCTACAACAGCAGAAGACCCCACCGGGTACCACTCATCTACACTACAAATAGGAAAAAGAGGCTATAATTTTCACAAGCTCTTGGACAGTTGGACAGTTGAAGACTGGAAAAATGTTGCCTGGTCTGATGAGTCTGGATTTCTGTTGAGACATTCAGATGGTAGAGTCAGAATTTGGTGTAAACAGAATGAGAACATGGATCCATCATGCCTTGTTCCCACTGTGCAGGCTGGTGGAGGTGGTGTAATGGTGTGGGGTTGTTTTCTTGGCACACTTTAGGCCCCTTAGTGCCAATTGGGCATCGTTTGCCACGGCCTACCTGAGCATTGTTTCTGACCATGTCCATCCCTTTATGACCACCATGTACCCATCCTCTGATGGCTACTTCCAGCAGGATAATGCACCATGTCACAAAGCTCCAATCATTTCAAATTGGTTTCTTGAACATGACAATGAGTTCACTGAACTAAAATGGCCCCCACAGTCACCAGATCTCAACTCAATAGAGCATCTTTGGGATGTGTGGTGGGAGCTCCGTGCCCTGGATGTGCATCCCACAAATCTCCATCAACTGCAAGATGCTATCCTATCAATATGGGCCAACATTTCTAAAGAATGCTTTCAGCACCTTGTTGAATCAATGCCATGTAGAATTAAGGCAGTTCTGAAGGTGAAAGGGGGTCAAACACAGTATTAGTATGGTGTTCTAATAATCCTTTAGGGGAGTGTATTTGTATGTTAGTATGTTAGTCAACACATCAAAATAAGTGCACACAACAAAGGACTTAAAAGTTGTACTTAAGTGTGTTAAAAAACAGACCTTTTATTGCATTAATACATTATCTGCGAAAAGTATACTTGTAAGATTTAGTGCACACTACTAGTGCTCATTCAACACATTAAGCAGACTTCTGTTCACAATGGAGGGCAAGCTCTTTTGGAGAAATTAAGCTTGTTAATGCATTTTCTTCTTCTGATGATGATGATGATGATAATGAATTAAATGCAAGGCCCTTGAGCGGGTCTTCTCGGTGGAAGTCAGTGTTTACCTCAAAACGAAGCTCTGGAAATCAAAGAGGTTTTGAGTCATCAATAAAGTGCTGTGACTGCTACTGGCTGCCAGACACCGGTGTTTAAGTGCTGACTCGCTTCTGAATACCCTCAACGGTCTCTATCCATTAATCATGGCAAAGAGATCACTACCACTTATTCACGCTTATCTACAAGTGAATAAATCAACAAGAACGGGGACGGCTCGCTGTAGTCTGTGTGCGGCACAAAGTCAAGTGCCTTATGCAGACTTTTAACCTCCATTTTGCAGCTGAAGCAGTGCATAAAACAATTGTGCATAGTATAAAGTCAAGATATAAAATCTTTTTTTTTTTAAGAAAGAAAAGAAAAAGCTTGGTTAACATGCGTTTTCACGCAACAAGGGCTGAAGGTAACCAAGCATAAGGACAGATGGTGCTCACTGGCCATGTGGTCTCAATTTTCCCTGCTCTGACATTATTTACTGGCTTTGGAGTCAGGAAATAATGGAGTCAAGAAAAGACGAAGCTCCTTTCTGTTGACATGCTGCACTTTTAATGATACTAAGAGGTAAAGCTCACAATGGATGTTGCCAACAGCACCTTCTTTATTCTTGACAGGATTATTACCTCCTGGTGCTCCACCTCATCAAAAGGAAAACATTGCAGTTAGATGGATTCCCTCCCGTGAAGACTTAAAGGTGTATTAACTGAGGCTATGCTGACCTTTGTGTCTTGTTATTTGCTCTTTTTTTCCTTTAAGCCCCAGGAAAGTCGTATTAGTTGGAGTGCTCGCTGTTTTTTAGGTAGGATCAGGTAGGTTTGTGTCTTGTAAGATACTTTCATATTTCTTACAATAATTCTACAAAATAATGTATTTTTATTAAAACAAATGTAAATACATTTAAAATAAATATGTTGTTTTTGTCATGGATAAATACTGCAATGGAATCATGGAATCCAATCATAAATAGTCAACGCTCTTCACGACAAGCCACAAAATAAAAGTTTGGTTTAACTTGAGTATATATTGTGACAGATATATATATATATATATATATATATATATATATATATATATATATATATATATATATATATATATATATATATATATATATATATATATATATATATTGTACAGTAGAATTTAGAGAAGACTTAATGTAATCACTATAAAAATGGTTGGTTTAACTTTAAAAAAAAGTAAGTTACCTGGTTGCGTAAAAATTTTGAGTTCATTGAAGTTAAAGCAATGAACGAGATTGGTTTAATCAACAGAAACTCAAAGTATTATGTTATCTTAGCCACATTAATTATCTTAATTGGTTTGACAAAAAGAAAAAAAAGTTGTGATGAAACATGAAAATAATTATTTGTGTAATAATAATAATAATGAAAATAATATTAAAATGTTCTTAAGGAACAGTAAAGCTCTGTTGTTGAGCACTGTGTTTGACAAAAAAAGTTTAATTTCATGATAAAAAAATAAAATTAATGTTTTATGCCTTCATTTGATTGCCAGAAAAATGTAAATACACAACACAGAATTAATGAAAAAAATATATATATTTCAATATTACAATTTAATTAAACTATTTAAAAATGAAATCCATAATACTTAAAACACATAATTTGGTAAAATAAATAAATAAAATTGAATTTGAGATAAAAAAAAAGTAAAGTGTATTTTTATAGGGCCCAAAATGTTAAAATTTTTGTTAAACTTTTAATACTTTTTTGTTAAATTGTATACGTTTCATGGTTTCAATTAATTAGACAGGCTTTTTTTACTACTAAGATTTAATCTAACCATTAAAATAAAGTCCCAAAAATTAGTCTAGCAAAAATCAAACGGAATTTGCGAAAAAAAATAATAAAACAGATTTCATAAAGTCCTATAAAAGGCTATTTTACATTTATTTCAAGTATTTTAACTATATTCCATAGTTTCCAAATAGCAAACTGGACTTAATTCAGAAAAAAAAAGTTTGTTCGCAGATTTATTCTTAAACACAGATTCGTTCCTTGTGCTTATCTAAAGCCCCGTTATTCGATAGAATAGCTTATTTGATTCATCCATTATTCATGCCTTTCCAAATGAAGTATTTGGGTTTCAGTGCATCAATAGTAGATTAAATGTAGCTTAACTAGTTTAATTTAGTTTGTTGTTAGTTTCAAAGTAGCATATGATACTGTCACAAGCTTGATTTTGCATGTTGTTACATTTAGAAATGTGTCAGAACGCAATTCATAACATAACACAAGTATGCATCCCATTCTCAATGTCACCATTGGGGGTGCTATACTGGGCATTAGCATAAATTATTTATTTTTCTACAGTCACAATGGATGCAAACATCTCTATTATATAGTAGTACATACAAAAATTAACATGTCTGAATTCATTGCATTCATAAAACAGATTGCTTAAAGTTCCCGGATTGCTTACTACTTCCAGCAAGTCTTTAAAAGAGCACATCCAATGGACACGTTACTATCCCATGAGGCCACAGGAGAGGGTCTGTGACGAATGTAGTACGTCCGGATTACATTCATTTTAGAACATTCTTTAACGCAACTAAATACTTACACAACAGGCTTTTTCTTGTTTTTTTGGTGGAGCAAACTACTTCAAGAATACCACATCTGGTACAGACAACTGAGGTGACTCTATCGCCCCCTTGAGTATGGAGGTTTGTGTGCTTGCAACATATTGGCCAAGAATTTGTGTCTGCATTATGTAGAGTTTATTTTTGGCTTTTGGTTTTTCCTCTAAATATTACGGGTCTACACTTCTTCTTTATTTACATTCCACTAAATTGTATAGAATTCCTCCATAGAAAAATGTCACGTATGAGGGCAATACTTCGTGACCTTATTATGATTATTATATTGCTTTTTTTCAAAATTTGTTATCTTGATTTTTCCATCCTTTTACTGTCCTAGAGAAAACACATAATACAGGTAATTAATTAAAATAATAATAAAATAAGGTTATTGTTTAAAATAAATGGAGCCTTTTACATTACATGTGGGTATGTATATAATAATATGTATATCGTAGCCACAAGTTAACTATTAGTTCCCACGACTTAATAGGTGTTTCCTTATTAGTTGTATTTTACAAAACCGTTCCCTCATTTTAAGTAAATTGTGTGCACGATATTATAATTTGTTCCACCGATTTACTAAATCTTAGCCACGTTGTAATAATTAGTTCACTTGTTTTAGTTTAATCAAAACAACGAAAGAAATTAGTCACAATTTGGTAAGTTATTAAATGTAATTTCGGGAGGAGTGCGCCCATCTAATCTTCTAATTAATACCAAGATATAAAACCAGCATCTTACCTCTTCCCGTTGTTAGTTCTTTCGGGACCCCTCCTCCTCCCCGGCTCCTCCTTTTGTACAGTTTTGCCTGTTATAGGGGGGCAATCGGAGCTGGGGTAGAATATCCTCTCGAGCCCCCATAGCAGACAGCAAACCAAATCTGTTTACCACTTTCACTGAGATTATATGGGGAAACAAACTTGTGAACTAAATGAGGGAACAATTTTAAATTAAATCTTGGTAATGAATTCTAAATTTATGGCCATGATTTACTAAAACGAGATAGATAATTCTTAATTGAAACAAATCTTTCATTCTTAATATATATGTATATCTGCATTTAATGTGCAGCGACCTGTAAAAATAAGATATAAAGTCAAAATTGCTAAATATCGCACCACTGTCACAATTATAAAAGCAAGCAGCAATTATCGGGGCCAAGCACAACAGAAGCAAACAGGGAGGCTAGCAGCAGAGCAACTGCAAAAATGAGTAAAGACATGTGGAGACAATTTTAAGCACAAAGGATCAAAACCCATAAATACATTGAGTTGTATAAAGCCAGTTTCATGTTTTAATTATAGCAACAACAAGTGGCGCAGTCCCACTGCTTTTTTTGTGTGTCCTCAGAGTGCCCCCTTACATGCACATGTCAAATATGGTGAAAATATCGAACTTTGTTTGGGAGTTATAGACATTTATGAACACATAAAAAATGACCCACGCCTGAGTTTGGAGATGACCCATGAAAATAAGTAAACCAAATCCAAAGTTATAAGCATGTGAATATTTGGTATTTAAAACTTCTCAAGGCATCATGCCAATGACCCATACCAAGTTTCATAACGATACGCTAATGCGTTCATAAAATACAGAATTTTACTACAGAATTAAAAATGGCAGACGCCACAAAAAGGCCGTTATGGAAAACTTCAACTCAGCATGCTGCCCAGAATCTAAAAAGACCACTTGATTTTTGGGCAAACCATTCAGAAGTTAAAAGCAAAAATAGTATTTTTTTCATATACCCAGACCAGTAGGTGGCGCTGTGCCAAAATGTAGCATGTGGCCTCAGGTCATGCTTGTGATGATCTGTACCGAATTTGATCAGAATATGATAAAGCGCCATGGAGATACAGTCTATTTCCGCAAAACCCTACTCAAAATTTGTTTGCGCGTTATTCAAAAACAAATTTGCTGTGGTGACATTTCAGACTGTCCTCAATCTGTGAGCCAAATTTCATAACTTTCCCACAAGCGGTTCTATGGGCTGTCACAGGCTCAAGAGCGGAAGAAACAGAAGAATAACAATAATAATGCTAACTATTATTATCGGTGCCTACACACCTTGGCCCTAACAAAATTGCATTTGCAAGATATAAGATGCATTGATATACATGTGAATTTTCACATGTGCATTTGGAGATTAACTTTCTTTTTACTGTTAACTGCCAAACTAATGCAAAGTATCCTTTCTGACATCTCTCACTAATCCTTCCAGCATGTTGGAAGGCGACATCAGCGCTGGGACAGTCCTCCACTGATTATTAAAGGGCCAGAGAACAGCTCCGGGTCTGGCGTAGGCAGCAGGGTACGTCCCAGTGGCCCGCCAGCCAAAAACAGACCATCCCATTTAGTATTTGCTTGGCGCAGAACAGCTGAAGTGCCATTGTGCGTTAATGGCGTTCATGGCAGCGGCCCCCTGATCCGAACACTGGCCCCTGACACAGGCTCTCAGGTACTTACAGCCCACAGCACAGATGGGGAACCGTACGTGACAGAGACACCGTTTCCAAGTCAATTATCACACCACTAGTCCCGAGCGAGACACCAATCTCGTTTATGCCAACGCCGTCTTCCCTGTTTCACCGAACGCAATTACAGAAATGTATTGAAGGAGCAGGAAAGCGAGAAAGACCATTAAAAACAGGACTGTGTGAATCTGTGCACTTTATATCCGAATGACTTGAAGCTTTTAGCCTTGACAGCCAGATTCAGAAGTTTCTCAAGGGCCTCTAAGCGAAGCCTCACTTTTACATGCATTCAGAGAGCCGTCAGGAAGGCAGTGCAAAAGCCAGCTTAGATTACACAGATAAAAGGTCACAGAGCCACTCAATCGCTGTCAAAGCGCTGCGTTTGTTTAAAGTGTTCTTTCTTCACTTCATTACTCTTCATTGATTACTTTCTTTGTATGCTTGCGTTCTGACACGCCAATGTGCTGTCATTTTTCCTCCTGGCATGTTTTTGCTGCCCACCTTTTCCCCTGAATATTCTTAAGCATTGTACCGGCGATAATATACATGAAACAAATATCTTTAAACATCCAGGTGGATTGCTCTATGCGATCTGAAGGGTAAGAAGGGACAATTCCCTTTAATAATGTGCAGTTAAGTTGATATCACAAAAAGTTAAGATTTTGTTCAGGTGCTGTACCAAAAATATTTGGGAGTCTCACATTCCATTGAATGCATTATCATGTAACAAAATTATACATTTCTTTCACTGCTATCACAAAATATGGAACCTTGAGACTCTTTCCGATGATATGTGTTTTGGCAAGATTATAAAAGGTTTTGATTATAAAATAGTTAAATAAATAAATGTTGTAATATGAAACCTGACACTGCCCATTAGGGGAGGAGCCTGCTAGAAGAATTTAAAGTACTGTTTCCATGGTAACACAATGTCCAATTTCAAAATGGTTTCACATGATGGATTTTGAGTTCATAAGCTTTCGAAAGATACCTATGATGATTTTTTATGGATATGGTTATACTAAAATATGTGAAAAAATTTTACTCTAAATAAGAAATTAAAACCACCACTTGGTAAATGCCTTAATGAGTAAGTCATTGAATCATTCATTCATTAGACTCATTTAATCAGAGTGTGCCAGACGTGTATTGAAAAGTAAAGCCAAAGCGTCCCAGTAGCGCTCGTAAACCCCGCCCCCTCCATGTATTCTAATGGGATGTGAGACAAAGTAAACAATCAAATTACACTTCAAATATTTTTTTCCAAAGATGGTTTCTGTCTTTTTAGGTCGTTTTTATCACGCTGATGTAAGTTCAAGTGTTTGTTTTACAGTAGTTATTTGATGGGGGTGTGACGTCATGATTGACAGCTTCTCAGAGTGAAGTAGTCACTGAGGCACCAACGGACTTTTCGGGGGATTTTTGGCAGGAGATTGGAACTTTAGCTTTAATTTCTACATTTCCACAACTGTTTATTTCACACCGACATGAGTTGTTCTGCAGCAAACTGTGCTAACAGATACTGTGGGAGTGTGGGCTTGATATCGCGGCTCCTCTTCACACTCTCTACTCCGCAGACTCAGGTCCCAAACCAGCGCAATATGTCAGGCCATATTGTACAACGGAAGAGAGTGAAGGGGTGTCGTCCATCTTTGCTTACAGTCTATGGTTCAAATGGCTGATTCATTGAGAAATGAAGTAGATGGCTGCATCCAAAATCGCATACTTCCCTACTATATAGTAGGCGAAAAACAGTATGTGATCCAAGTATGTCTGAGTTTTTCAGAACTCATAAAAGAGTTGACCAAAAGTACCGGCGAGATTCTGAAGGGATACGATGGACACGTTACTATCCCATGATGCCGCGGGAGAGGATTTATGAATGACGCTGGTAGGTCACATGATAATGACAACACGGGTAATGTAGTCCCAGACAGCAACATAGTGTCGGCCCAGATCCGATCAATATCACTTTTGGACTATTCTATAGGAACACAGTGAGTTGTTTTCCTGCTTCGTGTTCCTAACCAATTAACTTTATGAAATGTAAGACAAACTTTGTGGCCCATTGTTATATTTTAACACATTATTTTTTGTCCTTAATTATATTAATGCATTAAATTGACAGCCCTATATATCTTTATAAATTATTAAAATGTATACTTATACTTCTGCTATGTCATAAATATCTTCTATATGTCTTTGCTATGATAGTAGTTTGTATCTCTGTCTTTGCATATTTATACGCGATCTCCCATTGCATATGTGCCAAATGCACTACTGCCCCATCCTGCATAAATCCATTGCAAATAAAGATTAAAAGCATCTATAATGCACTTAAATACAGTTAGCAAGATTACCTCAAATCCAATTTTTCATGGAGACATTGAAAAGGCAATTGAGATGACACCATAATGGTGGGTTCTGGTGCCCGGCAGGATACGGGGCAGCCAACTGCTCCACTGATGGAGTCCCTGTTCTGCCGCCATAACATAACAGAAAACTCAATTACCCCTCCTCCCCTTCCAACAGAACGGCCTTGTTTACTAGAGATTGATTCTGGCCGGCCCGAGCCAGGGACCAGCTGTCTATCCTTCATAATGGCCTCCGAGGGACACAGCGCTCCACATCCAGTTAGGCCAATTGTGTCAATATTCATGGCGCCAATGGCTTTATCAAATTAGCGATAAAAAAAAAAAATTGTAAATAGGAAATAGATTAATGTTCGAGTGGGATAATTATACATGCTCAACCACGCACCTTTACTTGTTATTTATTCTCTCCTGAACATTAATACATCTGCGATGAGATGGTTTTGGCAGTAATGGCTTTCATTCGTCTTTTTGAAACTGATCATTAGACTGCCCTCATAAACCAACATCATAATCCTGTGTCAGACGGCCGTTATTTGCTCCATAACATCCCTTTCTGCCTCATTTTCTACCGCCCACAGAAGTTTATCAGTCATTTCCCCCAATTAAAATCTCTTTACAGCTCCAAACATTTCAGCGCGCACCAAGCTCTTTCCCATTCGAGGACATTAAGATACATCAGATTTTGATCAGGAAAATACTTATCTCATGATACATGATTTCCTCTTGTCTCATTAATGCGCCTTAAAAACACATTTTTCACCCTAACTGAAATTAGTTTCATTATTTACTGTCAAACCCATAATCTGTTTGCCCACAGTCAAAACTCTTTTCAGATTGCAGTCTGTCGAACACCATAACTGTGTAATGCAATTTGTCTGTATTACTTACAACAGTTAAAAATGAAAGTTTTTATTCTTTATTCTTCTAAGTTTGTTTACAGAATTCAAAAACGACTCTGCTCTGATTGGTCAGATGGCTCAGTCTGTTGTGATTGGTCTACTCTGCTCTGATTGGTCAGATGGCTCAGTCTGTTGTGATTGGTCTACTCTGCTCTGATTGGTCAGATGGCTCAGTCTGTTGTGATTGGTCTACAGATTATTGCACATTTCGGAAATGAAACACCCAGAATTGCAGCTCTTCCCCAGTACTTGATGCACGACAGTAACGATGGCGTGGGTTTTATCGTATCAGTTTAAGCGCAAGTAAAACTTGAATTACTGAATACTCGTATCAGACTGTTCAGATTAGTTTTTTAATTAGTTTTTATTTTTTGGGACTCCATTTATTGTTAACTTTGACTTTTGAAACTATATTATATGAAAGGTAATATCTGAAAAAAAAAACAAAAAAAAAACAATAAGTACACTTTAGCATTTAACAATATTTAATCGCAGACTTGTCTAGTTTTCTGAGCATAACATGCTTCATATTATTGTCTGTGTTCAAGCCTTTCTGAATTCTTGCAAGGAAACAAGTGAACTCGTTTTGCGACTAGAAGAGTTTCACTCAACTGGGCTGGATGCACCTCATTTACCGCTATCGGCTCTTTGATGTTCTGAAAGTTTAAACTGTCGGAAGTCTGTGCAATGCGGGGTTGACAGACTAATTATCCAAGCAGAACACAAACGCTTATTGGAAAACGTCTGAATCCACAAGCCTGACTGAACATGTTGCTATGCTCAGTAGGTGTGGGGTGACCATATTTTACATTTTATTATAACTTTCAAGTCTTGTGCATGTCTTCAAGACATGAGAGAGAGAGAGAGAGAGAGAGAGAGAGAGAGAGAGAGAGAGAGAGAGAGAGAGAGAGAGAGAGAGAGAGAGCATTCTTCTGTAGTACAAACAAAAAATAACGATAGAGTTCAATGTAACCCTGTCTGGTAGCCCACTGTTATGGAAACAGGCTATAAGCAACTGAAAACATAAAGCAATTATCAAGTAATTATCTACGCCATAATAAACCGGCAAAAAGCTGCTAACAACACTGAAGCTATTTCAGGGAGTAATATCCAATCACACTCCTATGAAACAACACAGTTTACAAAGTTTTTTCTTCATTATGATATCAGGATAGTTGAACCACCCTGACACTTATGCATAATTAACACTTTTATTTAAGGCATTTTTAAAAATCATACAAAAGGTGTATTCAAGTCCATATACAGGTCCTTCTCAAAAAATTAGCATATTGTGATAAAAGTTCATTATTCTCCATAATGTAATAATAAAAATGTAACTTTCATATATTTTAGATTCATTGCACACCAACTGAAATATTTCAGGTCTTTTATTGTTTTAATACTGATGATTTTGGCATACAGCTCATGAAAACCCAAAATTCCTATCTCAAACAATTAGCATATTTCATCCGACCAATAAAAGAAAAGTGTTTTTAATACAAAAAAAGTCAACCTTCAAATAATTATGTTGAGTTATGCACTCAATACTTGGTGGGGAATCCTTTTGCAGAAATGACTGCTTCAATGCGGCGTGGCATGGAGGCAATCAGCCTGTGGCACTGCTGAGGTGTTATGGAGGCCCAGGATGCTTCGATAGCGGCCTTAAGCTCATCCAGAGTGTTGGGTCTTGCGTCTCTCAACTTTCTCTTCACAATATCCCACAGATTCTCTATGGGGTTCAGGTCAGGAGAGTTGGCAGGCCAATTGAGCACAGTAATACCATGGTCAGTAAACCATTTACCAGTGGTTTTGGCACTGTGAGCAGGTGCCAGGTCGTGCTGAAAAACAAATCTTCATCTCCATAAAGCTTTTCAGCAGATGGAAGCATGAAGTGCTCCAAAATCTCCTGATAGCTAGCTGCATTGATCCTGCCCTTGATAAAACACAGTGGACCAACACCAGCAGCTGACATGGCACCCCAGACCATCACTGACTGTGGGTACTTGACACTGGACTTCAAGCATTTTGGCATTTCCTTCTCCCCAGTCTTCCTCCAGACTCTGGCACCTTGATTTCCCAATGACATGCAAAATTTGAGCGACAGTCCAGTGTTGCTTCTCTGTAGCCCAGGTCAGGCGCTTCTGCCGCTGTTTCTGGTTCAAAAGTGGCTTGACCTGGTGAATGCGGCACCTGTAGCCCATTTCCTGCACACGCCTGTGCACAGTGGCTCTGGATGTTTCTACTCCAGACTCAGTCCACTGCTTCCGCAGGTCCCCAAGGTCTGGAATCGGTCCTTCTCCACAATCTTCCTCAGGGTCCGGTCACCTCTTCTCGTTTTTTGCCACACTTTTTCCTTCCCACAGACTTCCCACTGAGGTGCCTTGATACAGCACTCTGGGAACAGCCTATTCATTCAGAAATGTCTTTCTGTGTCTTACCCTCTCGCTTGAGGGTGTCAATGATGGCCTTCTGGACAGCAGTCAGGTCGGCAGTCTTACCCATGATTGCGGTTTTGAGTAATGAACCAGGCTGGGAGTTTTTAAAAGCCTCAGGAATCTTTTGCAGGTGTTTAGAGTTAATTAGTTGATTCAGATGATTAGGTTAATAGCTCGTTTAGAGAACCTTTTCATGATATGCTAAGTTTTTGAGATAGGAATTTTGGGTTTTCATGAGCTGTATGCCAAAATCATCAGTATTAAAACAATAAAAGACCTGAAATATTTCAGTTGGTGTGCAATGAATCTAAAATATATGAAAGTTTAATTTTTATCATTACATTATGGAAAACAATGAACTTTTATCATAATATGCTAATTTGACCTGTAAGTACTGTATAAAGGGCATATTTATTTTAATTAAATAAATAACTATGTCCAGTAACCTAACCACCCAAACTACAAATTGCCAACTTGGACAGAGGAGATAATGAAGATACGAGATGTCGAGGACAGTTGGTGGAGGTCACTCGCTCTCACCTTGGGAGTTCTTGGCGGAAAATCTCTGACAGGTTTACACATATCCAGCCTCTCATGCACAAATAAACATGCAGACGTTGGACAGCTTGGGGGTTTGGACGCGCTCTGTGGGGAATTCTAGGCTAATGCTAATGCCAGTTCATCACTTTAGCAATAGACCAAACAGCCACAAATCTGCAGAGGCTGCATATGGTCCAAGGTTAAAGAGTTATTGGCCTGAGAATGCATATGAATTGACTCTGGCTGAGATTTCATGTTTGCTGTACATATTTGAGCACCATGCCAGTGACCTTAACAGTCAGGTTACCACATGCATGATACACACAGGTCAGAGATGATATATTTATCTTTACCAACAGAGATTGTGTTGAGGTAGACAGCAAACAACAGACATATGATCCCATGTATTGTCCTTCAAAACTTTTATCATACAGAATTTGGGCAGGGGTGGAAAAATGAGCCTGTGAAACCCGTGTCATTGTCTTTTCCATATCTCAAGATTTGTGTTCATGCAGAGTAACATGAATAGTAATCAGGTTGGTTGTAAAGATGCACAATTTATTTACTGTCAAAAAGGTATATTTCGCATTACTCAGTGAAGCAAATAAATCCTGTATTCCAAGTCTTAGAAATCATACGTCATGCTAACTGAGTGAACACGGTTAAAGAAGTGCCAGCACATATACCGCCGTAATGAACATGCATACCTTGTTTAATAACTAGCATTTACAATGGAAGTGAGTGGGGCAGATACATACTCGCTGTTTCAATAGTGCAACCACAAAACATATGTTAAGCTGATTTTAGAGATGATATAGTCTCCTTTACATTTACATTTACATTTAGGCATTTAGCAGACGCTTTTATCCAAAGCGACTTACAACATAGGAGTACAGGAAGCGATCGGTCATGAATAGGCGCAAACGCAAAAAGTGCCTTAAATACCAAGCTTTGGATATCACATAGAATAAGCTTAAGCTAGAATAAGGAAGGAATAAAAGAGAAGAGGTTTTTTTTTTTTTTTTTTTTTTTTTTTATGATAAGTGTTCACGGAAGAGATGAGTTTTTAGCTGTCTTTTGAATGATGACAGTGATTCTGCCATCCGGATGGAGGTAGGAAGATTGTTCCACCAGCCAGGAACGGTGAATGAAAAGTTCTGGAGAGGGATTTCATGCCTCTCAGATGGTACCATAAGCTCACGCTCCTTACCTGAGCGAAGGCTTCTGGTAGGGGTGTAAACTCGTAGGAGCGAGTCGAAATATGCTGGTGCCGAGCCTGTGGTGGATCCATAAGCGAGTGTCAAGGCCTTGAACTTGATGCGGGCATCAAGTGGCAGCCAGTGCAGAGAGATGAAGAGAGGTGTGACATGGGCCCTTTGGGCTCATTGAATACAAGACGTGCTGCAGCATTCTGAATCAATTGAAGAGTTTTGATTGCACACGATGGAAGACCAGCCAGAAGCGCATTGCAGTAGTCAAGCCTAGAAATGACAAGGGCCTGACGAGAAGTTGTGTTGCATGCTCTGTAAGGAACGGTCTGATCTTCCTGATGTTGTGCAGAGCAAACCTGCATGATCGAGCTGTCTTTGAAATGTGGTCTTTGAAGGACAGCTGGTCACAAAGATTACTCCAAGATTTCTGACCGACCCTGAGGGGGTAATCAGAGATGAACCTTGCTGGATGGTGAAGTTGTGTTGTAGAGTCGGATTGGCAGGGAAGACGAGAAACTCAGTCTTAGCCAGGTTGAGCTGAAGGTGGTGTTCTTTCATCCATGCCGAGATGTCTGCCAGACAGCTTGAGATGCGTCCATTTACTGTGGGGTCATCTGGTTTAAATGAAAGATAGAGTTGAGTGTCATCAGCATAGCAATGGTATGAGAAGCCATGTGCCTGTATGATGGGTCCCAGTGACGAGTGTAAATGGAGAAGAGTAGAGGTCCCAGCACTGAGCCCTGAGGAACCCCCGTGGTCAGTTGATGTGCTTTGGATACCTCACCTCTCCAGGCAACCTTGAAAGACCTACCTGTGAGGTAAGACTCAAACCAGTGGAGTGGAGTCCCTGTGATGCCCAGTGATGAGAGGGTGGACAGAAGAATCTGGTGATTCACTGTGTCAAATGCAGCAGATAGATCGAGGAGGATTAGGACTGATGATCTGGAAGCAGCTTTGCCATCCGCAGGGCTTCAGTGACTGACAGTAATGCAGTCTCTGTTGAGTGGGCCTTTTGAAACCTGACTGGTTAACGCCCAGCTGATTTGACTGTGAGAGGAAAATGAAACCTGGTTGAGAACAACCCGCCAAGTGTTTTTGCTATGTAAGGCAGGAGAGAAATAGGTCTGTAGTTCTCTAGAAGTGATGTGTCTAGAGTGGGTTTCTTAAGCAGTGGGGTGACCTGGGCCTGCTTGAATGTGGTAGGGAAAAGCCAGTGCTGAGAGATGTGTTGATGATGTGTGTGAGTGCTGGTAGAAGTGTGGGAGAGATGGCTTGTAGAAGGTGTGAGGGGATAGGATCTAGAGGGCAGGTGGTGGGATGGCTGGAGAGGAGAAGTTTAGATACTTCTGCCTCAGTGAGTGTAGAGAAGGAGGAGAGAAGATGTTTGGCTGTGGGTGTGGCTGATCTAAAATCCTGTGTGTGCGGGGTGGGAACTGACTGCTGATGGTTGTAGTTTTAGTTGTGAAGAAGTGGGCAAAGTCGTCTGCAGATAAGGAGGTGGTGGGAGGTGGTGGAGGTGGACAGAGGAGAGAGTTGAATGTTCTGAAGAGTGTGCGTGTTAGAGGTGGTGTTGATTTTGTTGTGGAAATATGAGGATTTAGCCACATGGACATCATCTGAAAATGATGAGAGCAGAGATTGATATTTACCCAGGTCAGACGGGTCATTAGATTTTCGCCATTTTCTCTCTGCTGCCCTTAGTTTTGTCCGGTGTTCACGAAGAACATCAGATAACCATGGGTTAGCAGGAGTGGGGCGTGCTGGCCTAGAAGACAGAGGGCAGATACTATCTAGACAAGAAGTTAAAGTAGAGCATAGAGTGTCTGTTGCAGTGTTGACATCCATGGATGAGAACTGTGTGGGTGAGGGAAGAGAGGATGACACAGCGGAGGAGAGATGAGAGGGAGAAAGAGAGCGAGGTTTCGCCTGAAAGTAACTGGTTGTGGGATTGGGAATGCGGGGCAGTAAGTTGTAGATTAAAAGTGATGAAGTAATGGTCTGAGGTGTGTAGGGTTTGACCAGGATATTATCTGTAGTGCAGTTGTGTATATGAGGTCAAGTTGGTTACCAGATTTGTGGGTGTGTGAGGTGACATGTCGCTTGAGATCGAATGAGGCTAGGAGGGAGTGGAAGTCTGTAGCATATGGTTTGTCCAGGTGAATATTGAAGTCGCCAAGAATTAGAAGTGGGCTGCCATCCTCCGGAAATGAGGACAGCAGCACATCTAGTTCCTCAACAAAGGTGCCCAATTGACCTGGGGGACGGTAAATGACTACAAGATGGATTTTAACGGGAGTTGAGACTGTAATAGCATGGTATTCGAATGAGTTGTTGTTGCATAGAGAGGTGTGGGTTGAGTATTTCCAATTGTTAGTAATGAGAAGACCTGTTCCTCCGCCTCCCAGTGTGACGAGGGGTGTGAGAAAGAGAAATTGTTAGAGAGAGCAGCAGGGGTTGCTGAGTCATCTGGACGATCCAGGTCTCAGTCAAAGCCAAGATATTGAGAGTGGAGTGAGAGGCAAAGGCCGGAATGAAATCAGCTTTGTTGACAGCTGACTGACAGTTCCATAGACCAACAGAAAAAGAGGGAGGGGCATTAGTGGAGGAGGGAATCAGACGCAGATTAGCAGTGTTGCGCTGCCTTCTGCGTGACAATGGATCGTGGTCGAGACAGTGGGTATTGAAAGCACATTGTAAGAGAGAAAGGAAGGTGGAAAAGGACAGAAAAATTAGATACTTATGCTGCAATGATTTATTATAGTTGCTGTGCTATGCAAGTGCTGTATTGGTGTTCAGCATTTGTGGAGGGTGGGGTAGAGTCGACATTAGCAGTCCTTTACCCGAGTCGGTTCACACGAGGGCTGAACGCTCAGGACAGGAATGTATTGAAAGCACAAATACACACCTTTAGGAAGGTGGAAAGAACAGCTGTGACGCTTGTAATTAGCCCAGCGATCAAGCCGTGCCCACAAGTGGCGATCAGCGAGTCGAAACCTCACCTTCGAGCCGATCCGACGTGACTGATGCTGATACGCCCTTAGCTACCTTGTGCAGAGCCACTTCGCGTCAATACTTCTGAGTCCCTGACAGGAAAGAAGACTAGCGCAAGCTGGCATCGAAAACAGCCGTAAGATGCCAACGTACAATTCATGACAAAATAGAGCCAAATCGAATGGCTTTACCTGAGTCGTTCAACGAGGAGGTCAGAATACAACAAAACGGGCTTGGAACGCTCGGGCTGACGCTGGCCGCGGCTCTTCATGCTTCAGACCTGACTGCTTATTAAATACAAGTGACACCTTGACTTATATATGTACTGGTCGAGCTGTACGGACGCTTTGTAATTAGCCCAAAGGATCAAGTCAAAAGCCTGTCAATGGCTCCTCGAATCAAACGAAAAGTATGACTCACTACCTGTGCTAAAAGCCACCAATAACAATAACAATAACGCTTGATCATGAACGGCGAAAACAGCCCTGGTTATAATTCAAATGCAATATGCTAACACAGTACAATTATGACAAAATAGATAAGTGTAAAAGTCTCCTTTACTTGCATTGTAAGTAACCTCATCTTTTTGTAAAACAATTGTAATCATCTGTAGAATGAGCTTAACTTGTATTAAACCCAGAATATTCCTTAAATGCAAGTCATTTGGAGTCAAAACAAGCATTGTACCTCGTCTTCACCACATTAAAAGCCAAGTGTAAATGCATCAATTATGAGTGGATCAGTGAGGCTTGTCTGTTTGACAAAAGCTCTCCGTACCACATTGCTGGAGGATCTGGAACACTGTTGGCTTTAAGATGTAACGACAGGCAATAAGAATCTAATGAGTTAAGGTGATGAATAATTTACAAAACCGCAGACTTACAACTGATATAATGTGACAGTTCGCTCAAATTCGATTCAAGGCAAGCCTCTTCCTCTTAACCTCCAATTGGAAGAGAGGATCCCGCTTGTTGAAGGAGCAAAGGCTAAATGAAAGAACAAGAATACGAATGCTCAGCTATGCTACGCTAATGGCATTGAGCAGTGTGAACTTGAGATCGCTGGCAGATGTTTCCAGTACAGCGTGCGAGAGCTGAGAGACTGTCAAGGTAATGAGTATTGATTGGGATTTGTCACGGAGGAGCTCTGGGAGGCAAACGTGGGCTTGATCAGAGGAGTTAGCGGAACCGGGAAACGGTCAGACGACAGATTCTCATACCCATCTGAGCTCCTCTGCATAAATCCTCCTCTTGCTGGTTGTTCTGGATGTAAAACCCTGGCATGACACAGCGATCCTGCCACCGGGCTAGTAAAGGAAATGGATGGCATATAGCTCACACACAAACACACACACACACACACACACACACACACACACACACACACACACACACACACACACACACACACACACACACACACACACACACACACACACACACACAAACACAACATTTATTATTAACATATTTCCCTTACATATTACATACATCTTAATCAGTGTCTTTTGAAATGCTTTTACATTTATTTTAAGTTTTATGAATTATTCATTTATAAATTAAATTAATGACATTTTACAACATTGATTTGAACTACATGTTGTTTAGCCCAAATGACTTTGTGGTCATTAAAACACAAGTTTTTCAAAGGTAAGAAGCTTCTTCTTCTTTCTTCTTCTTCTCTCCCTAAGAAATAGATAATTCCATACTGCATTTTAAAGAAAATCTAAATTTTGATCTTTTGACATGTAAGAGTTCATCATACTTTAAGAATATCTTCAGAAAAGAAAACTTCCTTGTTAGTCCAAAAACAGCTTTTATTGTACCCAATCCCAGAGAAAACTCATTGTGGATGAGCCTGTAATAGATGGTGAAAGACCAAGAAGATCAACGCCCACTTCATCATCACAACTTTGGCCCCGCCCACTGGAGTGTTAGTGAGATGACGAGGAGAGAAGAGCGATACAGTATCACTGATACAGCAGTGGGCGTTTACACTGAAGTCTCACAGAAGCCAATCACAGCAGTGGGCGTTTACACTGAGTCTCACAGCAGCCAATCACAGCAGTGGGGTTTACACTGAGTCTCACAGCAGCCAATCACAGCAGTGGGCGTTTACACTGAAGTCTCACAGAAGCCAATCACAGCAGTGGGGTTTACACTGAAGTCTCACAGCAGCCAATCACAGCAGTGGGGTTTACACTGAGTCTCACAGCAGCCAATCACAGCAGTGGGCGCTACACTGAAGTCTCACAGAAGCCAATCACAGCAGTGGGGTTTACACTGAAGTCTCACAGCAGCCAATCACAGCAGTGGGCGTTTACACTGAAGTCTCACAGCAGCCAATCACAGCAGTGGGCGTTTAAACTGGAGTCTCACAGCAGCCAATCACAGCAGTGGGCGTTTACACTGAAGTCTCACAGCCGCCAATCACAGCAGTGGGCGTTTACACTGAGGTCTCACAGCAGCCAATCACAGCAGTGGGCGTTTACTCTGAAGTCTCACAGCAGCCAATCACAGCAGTGGGCGTTTACACCAAGTCTCACAGCAGCCAATCACAGCAGAGGGCGTTTACACTGAGGTCTCACAGCAGCCAATCACAGCAGTGGGCGTTTACACTGAGGTCTCACAGCAGCCAATCACAGCAGTGGGCGTTTACACTGAGGTCTCACAGCAGCCAATCACAGCAGAGGGCGTTTACACTGAGGTCTCACAGCAGCCAATCACAGCAGTGGGTGTTTACACTGAAGTCTCACAGCAGCCAATCACAGCAGTGGGCGTTTACACTGAGGTCTCACAGCAGCCAATCACAGCAGTGGGCGTTTACACTGAAGTCTCACAGCAGCCAATCACAGCAGTGGGCGTTTACACTTAAGTCTCACAGCAGCCAATCACAGCAGTGGACGTTTACACTTAAGTCTCACAGCAGCCAATCACAGCAGAGGGCGTTTACACTGAGGTCTCACAGCAGCCAATCATAGCAGTGGGCGTTTACACTGGAGTCTCACAGCAGCCAATCACAGCAGTGGGCATTTATACTGGAGTCTCACAGCAGCCAATCACAGCAGTGGGTGTTTACACTGAGTCTCACAGCAGCCAATCACAGCAGTGGTTTTTGGCTGCTGGGACACGCCAAAACAGAGCATTAAAATCAGAGGCTAAAATCGGGGTAGGAAAATGCCTTTTATTTCTAAATTATGCCCATCTTTTATGTAAACATCATACTAATATTATAAGTGCACCACAGGAAACATTATAAAACAATAAAACAATGCATTTAATCACCCCTTTAACTAGAATTGTATTCTTCTACTGAGGCTTCTTTCTTAAGTACAATATCTAGTCAGTTTTACCACCCTGACAATTTTTTTTAGAAATATTAAAATACATTAAAATTATCAGAAATATTAAAACAAATTTAAATTTAGAAAATCTAAAAACTTGATCATCACAGAAGAGGTGTGTTCATGGAACTGGTTATACAGTATAATAGCATTTGAATGCATTTTTGAATTAATAAAGATAGTTTGTTAAAGATGGTCGGTTCCTTTCCAGAATAAACTGTATAGTTTGACTTTATGCTGATAATCTAAAGTCTGGTTTGTGAGACAAACAGTGGGTTGGATTTCATCAGTTTTGGTGGAGTATGCAGGCTAGTAACTAGTAAACATGGGAGAGGAAGGTACATGCCTGAGAAATGGTTGGCCTGCCAGCTGGTTGGGTAATGACAAGAAATGTTGGCAAGCAAACAAGGTATTCCTCCCTGAGGAGACAGCAGATGTGTTTAATTCATCACCTGGATCGCTGAGATGCAAGTGATGTCAAGTGGAACCGCACTGGTTCCAGTTTGTATTAATAGGGACCAAAATGTATGTGTGAATGACAAGAGGTAAATATAGGAGCGATGGTCAGTTTTTTCTATATAAAACTTTTTTTGATCAAGCTAAACTGTTGACAAGTTTTACTTAAAGCCCTTATGTATAATGCATTTGAATGCAGTAATTAAGCATTGCAATGCATTGTATGGTCTCATGAATAATTGTAACCACAGTTATAATACATTATATATTCACTGTTAGTTTCATGTTCATTTAAAAATGTATTTGGCCATATAGTATTATAATGAAAATATGAATATTGTATAATATTTTCCATATTTATGTCCTTAATATAAGACATTTTAATATATAATATTGTATATTATATTTTTTACAAACATATTATTTAATACAATAATTTTAAATATTAATTTAACAACATAAGTCATAACTTTACACTGAAGGTCAACGATCTGCTTTAGGATACTAATATTCTGTTGAATATTAATAATAAACCTGATAAAAAGAACAATAGATTGAGTGGAAAAATATGCATATACGTTTAGAAATCATATTGGTTAAACCAAATATTGGATTATATTTAAAAGCAAGGCTGTTCACATGGAGCAAACTCACAGGAATTGGGTTAGTAATAATATAACCAGATATTCCTTTATATCAACAGACAATTTCAACAAATCGAACCAGCTTCAGTGTCTTTTGACATGACATGATATTCTCCACAAACCAAAGGTGTCTCTGGGCATTTTTACAACAACTATCAACATTCATCTTGGATGACGCACAGTTTCGTTTGCAAGTGGCGTGCATAACCTGTTTAGATGCATCTGTGCATTTCAACAGGGTGTAATTAAGTAAGCTAAGGCATAAATATTTATGCTGTGCATTTCATTGTGATATTAAACATGAATGTGCAGTCCAACCACGTGCACAGGAAAGTGATAAGGCAACTAAATACATCACTTAATAGGCACAACGTTATTAAATGCTGTAGAAATGCTGTGGATTGCATGATTAATGTTCTCCGTGGCTTTATCGCAAATATATAATAAACTCTCCATGCACAATGTCATATTGTGTGTATAATAATGTAATTATGCTAATTCCGGCATGTGAAAATACCTCTGTTAACATACAATAAGATTTGAAGATATAATGCAATTGTATAAATCCTTTGTGCCATCCTTCAAAAAGTGATTCTTTCTTTATTTTTCACACTAGATGTTGGCAGACCACCCATGGTGCTTTTTCGAAGAACAATGCAGTGATTTTGTGAGGAATAAAAAGAGAAATCTGTAAATAAATAAATAAATAAATAAATAAATGTGCTTGCACTATTGAACGTTTGTCTGGGCGGCTCTTTGAAGCCACTGTGAGAAACAAAGCTGAATGGAAATTTGAGGCTGTCTTTCAGGTCTTCTTCTGAATTTTACCAAAGAGACAGAAAGACCCTGTTTGTGAACTCTACTAAGTGTTTGTGAAAGCTGTTTGAGTTGCGGTTCTTGTTGTATTCTCTCTATTCTTGATGTTTTTTTTTTATTTTATATGAAAAGCTTTTATCTGAAGCCTTGAACAAAGTAAAAAAAAAAATCTGTAAAAAAAAAAAAAAAATCTAGAATTTCGAGATTAAAGTCTAAATATTTTGAGATTAAAGTCGCAATATTTCGAGATTAAAGTCGAAATATTTCGAGAATAAAGTCGAAATATTTAGAGAATAAAGTCAAATGTTTCGAGATAAAGTCAAACGCTTTAGAATAAAGTCAAACGCTTCGAGAATAAAGTCGTTATATATTTTTAGTAGCTAAAGAACTGCCCTGGTGAAGAACTGGTCCAAACTTTATGTGGCACGTTGACTCGTACGATAAGATTAAACGTAAGGTCTCTGCTCGGATTCTCACGAAATGTGATGTGGTTGAAAGTGTATTTCACCAATAATGACCCGAAAGTCATGCAACATATTTTATTGAGACAGTAAAGAATAGAGATGGTTGTCCTAGAAGGATCCGTTCGATAGTGGGACTGAAAACAATTGCTATGGAGCAGATGCAGATCTTTCTTGACGAGATGCTATGGCAATATCTGCATTATTCATATAAATATGGAAATACCCCAAGATGGCTTGAAAAATACACATAAACCATAAATGATCGTGTGTTAACTGTCCTCATGTTTCAGTCTAAATGTTCTGCTTTTTATTCAGTATAGCAGGATGATCCCCCCGCCCCCTGCTCTCAGGACAGATAGCCTATTAATGAAGGCAATAAAATAATATTGATCAAAGGGTTTATTTAATCATATTCACACAATCACAGCAGTTTAGGCCTATAATCATTCATTTTGAGCCTCGCTAGGCGCTCGCAGTTTGAAAACTCCTGTTTTGACTTTATTCTCGAAATATTTCTACTTTAATCTCGAAACATTTCAACTTTAATCTCGAAATATTTAGACTTTAATCTCGATATATTTCGACTTTAATCTCGAAATATTTCGACTTTAATCTCGAAATATTTCGACTTTAATCTCGAAATATTTCGACTTTAATCTCGAAATATTTCGACTTTAATCTCAAATATTTGACTTTATTCTCGTAATATTTCGACTTTATTCTCGAAATATTTCGACTTTATTCTCGAAATATTTCGACTTTATTCTCAAAATATTTCGACTTTATTCTCAAAATATTTCGACTTTAATCTCGAAATTCTAGATTTTTTTTTTTTTACATATATATATATTTTTTTTACTTTGCGGTTCAGGGCTTCACATCAAGTTCAAACTGGCTGGATGTGTGTTGTTTCTTATTTAGCAGCTCCAGCAGTGTGCCGCATTATCAACAACAATGCAAATCAAATAAAAACAATAATGTAGCCTAAATATTTGAATAATGAATTGGTTAATTGGTAGTATTAGTCTAATGTCCCAACTATATAAAACATAAGACAGTATGGACAGTCACAGTAGTTTTTTTCTTGGTTACCCCGTTTCATTCAGAAATATGTCAATATATTAAAGAAGTAAAATTGGTTGCGAATAATTTTTCATGTTTATTTGTTAGAGTAAATATAAATGGCGAGGAATTTACAATGGAAAATCTATTTCATAAGGCCATTTTTGGAACATTTAAAAACTTACATTAATAATTTTATTATTTAATCTTTAAAATTGAGCTGTACAATCGTTTATTTTATTTATTTTTTTGCATTTCAAGTTAATTTTAATTGTACTTTTATTTGTATTTATTGTTTTGGACCCATTTACCTGCATCGAGTTTAACTTAAACCCAGAATATTTCTTTAAGGTGAGAAATGTTCTGTCTGACAAACAGTTTGGCAATATCAAATTCGGATTATATCTATTCAGAATTTTGATTTATATTTAGATCAGAAGAAAAAATGAATGGATAATACTTTATAACAGTGCAAATGGTCCTTTATAACGCTCATATTGTAACATTTTAAATCCTTTGAGTATTTGACTTTTCCAATAGCGAGTGTTAGCTTTTTCAACCTGGTATGCTTTAACATCCCAACATCTTGTGAAATTACCCACATGCCAACAATGGCGGTGATTCATATCAATAGTGTCTAGGTGCCGAACTGTTGTGCATCAGCTCACCTGAACCCCTCTGGAACATTGAAGACATGTAATCGTTTGAGGACAGTGACAAACATATTATTAAGTAAATAAGCTTCCTATTTTGTTATAGTGAGACCAGAAGTGCATGGAGTCCAAATGTTCCCAATGAAAACATGATCTTGGACTCAGACTTGGACAGTTTTATGTACTACAACACTGCTTTATGTTACACATAAAACAAGGATTTAAGTCCCCAAGATATTTAATTCCTCAAACTCAATCACATGTATAGCACTGGGAAGTAAATAAGCTTTATGTCAGTGATGTAGTTGAGACCGGATCTCTTGAGTCCGAGTCAAGGCCAAGACTAGAGCTGCGTTTCCTCCACAGGAACTTTCCCCAGGAACTAGGGACTTTGGGCTGGTATTCTTTGCGCAGGGATCAGGGTCTAAATGAAGTTCCCCCTCAGAAAGTCCCTGCTCGCGAGGTAGAGCATCCTCAAATTTCAAGAACTTTTGGAGGTAAGACGGAACATGCTGATTGGTTGACTTCACGCAGCTTATTTCAAAAGTAATTTTGAAAAGTCTGTTGTGGTGCGTGCAGTAAGAGTTGTTTGCTATTCCAATCAACAGTGGAGTTTAAAAAAATATGACAGATGGACTGACAACGAGGTTCAGGCTTTATTAAGCTATGCCGGATATGCCGAGGACAAAATCCAGTGGGAACTGGAAACTGTCCTACGGGTCTCGCACAGTCCTACGTCACCGGACTAATTTACATAATCCTCACAGTACTTTAGACCGCGATGAATTTGGAGACAGCAGATCATTTGAGTTTGGGTGAAAGTCCATGAAAACAGGAGACCAAATCCGGTCTTAAGTAATACAACACTGCTTTATGTAACACCTACAACTTTGTAGCTTATAGATATATGATCCACACACTGCTGTTGTTAACACCTGGCAATGAGATCAGTCGCAGGTGGTCCACTTGTCCTATCATCTCAATAGCAAAAGGGGTCTTAATCGCTAATGCAGTTTTGTCGGCTTCATTTGCCAACACTTGCTCCAGACTCTAGGAGTCTAAGCATTGAGGATCTGTGCTAGCAACACAAACATCAAATGTCCAGCCCTAGGTAAGGATTTTTGATGTTTACTCTGGTATGAGAAACATGAACTAGCTGTATGTCTTGCAGACCACCACCAAGCAGCAGACCGCAGGCATTTTGAGCGATACTGTGAAGATTTCTTTCACGGCAGAGCACACGTAGGGTAAAATGCATTTCTAGCAAGGCAACAGTCTGAATTGTTGTGTTTAGAAAATAAATCAAGATCTATCTAGTAGAATAGAGCACATTGTATGAGACTGAGCTCTCCGTCAGCTCCATACATAGGTAGACGGGCCTCGGGGCTTCAGGATTCAGGATCTTGTCAAAAGATTAGCCAGTGTCTGTGATCAATGAGAGTAAAGGACATTTCCCTACCCAGAACCACCATACGTTGTATTTCTTTGTTGTCATTTCATGCTCAAATAAATAACTCCAAATGTGGGGCAGTGCCCCACAATCCTTCCACCCTCATCCTCCCCACATCTTCTGTTTTCCGTCTCCGTGTGGATGAGCACAAGCACTGTCTTTTTTGGGGGTGGGGTGAGGGATTACGTTAAGCCTAAACTCGGAGAGACCAGCCCTTATCTTGCCGGCAGCAGCTCAGTGCACCAGAGAGGGTGGAAGATAGAGAGAGGGGGGCTTGGAAGAGACAGTTTCAGGCAAAAAGAAAAAGCCAGTAACCATGGCTAACGGGAATACACAATATATCCATTCACTTCACCCTCTCCCTTCGGCAGATTTGCTCATCTTTGTTCTACAGACGTAGTGCCTGTTTTCTTAGATAGTTGAGCAGTAGAATAGGTTCTTTTTTTAATGGTATGGAGTTCACTTTGGGTAGACATCATATGTAATTTAATTAAAAACGCTCTTTGTGACATGTCTTTCAAAAGCAGTACACACTAATGAAGGGACTTTGCTTTTCTTTAGCAATGACGTCATTGACCCTAACATTGAGACTCAATTCAAAAGAAGAAAAGCATGACATCATTATCACTGTGTAACACCAACAAAAGGTTCAATCAACCCTTTACCTGTGACATATGGCCACTGTGTCCTTCCTCCAATTGATTCTACCAATTGCCAAATCTTCTATTATGTCTACAATATTCATAATTACGACCCACCTTCTTCCTAAGTATTTCCTGGTGAAAATCATCCCAGTAGCTTGCCCAGACAATAGGCGGACAGCAGTGGGAACAAGGCCCCACTATATCAGGCTGCCACCCCATTCACCTGGCCTAATTACCTTGGCCCTTTGGGGCTGCAATCCTGAGAGAGGCCCAAGCCCCTGGGGTCCTCAAGGAACTCAGATTTCCACAATCCCATTACACAAGTAACTGCTTTTCGTGGAACTCTAAAAACAGCACAGCGTACCCTAATGTACGTCTCAATGAATCCAACATAATCACTTTTGGGACTAGTTAGCCGCTAGCAAGTGGTCATGCATTTCTTGCTATATATAAGAGGACTTATCCAGTCCAGAAACAAGTGATTTATTATTTCATGAACTTGTTAAATATAACATCTCACAGGGAGGTCAGTTCAATGTGGCAGAGTGTACAGTTACAGGATTGTTAGTATTTGTTGTTAAGCCTCATTAACTTCAATGTTGCTTAAAGCTCAACTATGAACTCTATAAAATATGAGCCGTGATTTATGGGGCACTAGCTGCGGCAAAAATAAGCCACAGTCATCAAACATTGGGAGGCTTAAAAAGAGATTTTTTTTTTTCAATGACTCGGCCGAACATGGGGTTTGGAAGTATTAATCATAGAAGCTTTACACCAGGCTTTTTGTCTTGGAGAAGCAACAGTCTCCAAAAAAAAAAAAAAATGCTTACAAAATCCCAGACCCCTCTGTCAAACAATACAACTCCTCCAAAGAGTGAGGTACTCTGAGGAAAAATAAATAGGACAAGTTTTAACAGCTCGTTTCTCAAATCTTTTTGCTGTACCAGGAAACGGCGAGTTCTAATCGAGTGTATCCACACTGTCCTGTGTGAAAGCTCACCTTCATCAAAAATTCCCAGTCCAACATGTCAGTTTGTGGAGTAACTCAGTAAATCATCAAGGACTAGTACACTGTATGTACACTTGAAGCGTTTCTTTAAAGACACATTCTAGGTTCAATACAAGTTGTTTAATTGCTTGTGGTATCAAGAACTAAAAAGTAAACTAGTGCTCTATGGTTATGTTGTTTAAAATAAAGATCAATGTGAACATTATACTACAATTCTTTAGCAAAAGAAAGTCTACGGGGAATGAATGATAACATAATTTCCATGTTTGGGTGAGCTATTGCTTTAAACCTGGGGTAAAACAGGGAGGTGGCATGAGTACCATGAAAGATGGACAAGACAATGGCTCTTTCTTCAACTATCCTGATCCTATCAGTTCATTCCTGAGCGTACAGATGAAAGCATGTCCATAATTGGAGGCAGGAGAGGAGGGGGCTGGCGGACGTAATGAAAGCGAAGAAAAGAGAAGTGGAACAGAAATGGCTTTAATTCCTTTAAATAAGGCAGATGAAAACAGTGGTTTGGTAAGACGGACTCTCCCGTCCATTCCCCCAAAGCATGACTTGACTGACATCAGTGACACTAGACTCCTACGCTAATAACCTCTCATTGTGTCGGGGGTCTTTGTCCTGATTATAATGTTTCTTTGGTGAAACTCTTCCTGGTCGTAACCTTGAGACATCCAATCAGTCAATCACAGAAGCAGTAACCTTTTTCAAAATCCTTACAATCAAAGCGGTTGCTAGTCAATACCCTCTCCAGGCTGTAGAGGTTAGCAGGGCTGGATCATGGTCCAAAGGGGCCTATAGCTAGTGCAAACCCCTGATCCTGTGTTAAGAGACAAAGTCAATTTGGCTGAAGGCTGACATTAGATGATTTATTAAACAAATCTTAAGTATCCAAAAGAGGGATTTGATGCCGAGGTCCCTGTCATGCACCTGCCTTTGGGAGTCCCTGGCCAGTCTCCTAAGGTTTAAGAGATCACTGGATATCTGAGGCAATATATAATCCATCCCATAATTCAACATTGCTCAAGGACCTACTTGGCTATTGGGTAAAAGTAATAGTGTTGTACATCCTACTTGGAAAATTAATTTCAGAGATGGAGCAAGAACCAATCAATAAATAACCACTAAAATAAATAAATAAATAAATAAATAAATAAATAAATAAATAAATAAATAAATAAATAAATAAATAAATAAATAAATAAAATGTAGACAATAAGATCAAGATATATCACTTTTTTATTGCTAGAGAAATTTTATTTTGTCAAAGAAAATTTTTCTTCTTAAAAATCATCAAGGAAGACCAATGTAATATTTCCTTTGTAAAACTACAGTCTCTCCATCATGCAGCTTTTCCCCTCTTGCTCACGTCAAGCTCCTAACCCAGGATACAATCTCTTACAAGATCCAAACTCCTGCGGGGGAAGATGTACATATCTCCTATTTTCTTCCTTTGGAGTCTATAAAGCGAATGTCCTGCATTATCCCCTGGAATTTCAAGGAGGAATACAAACAGTTATCTCCTCCTCTAATCTCCAAAACTCAGTTTCTTGTTTCCTTGTCCTAGTTTCATAAAACAGTGCAATAAAAGGGCTTTTAACCCCAGTTCCAAGTGCTACACCTGGCTCTGACTGAGCTATAAATCTAAAAGAGACGGTGCATCAAAGAAGCCATGAGAATAAGGCTAGCTTAAATGCCGCAAGAGCAAAGCGAGGGAGAGAGGGAGTTTAGGAAGGACTGCCAGGCTGAAAATGAAGGATCTTTTACACTGACATTCATCTTGAGTGGTTGTGGACGTATCACATGTCTTGTCTTCAAATGTTACATTGTGCCCAGTAGAGAGATCGTCCTTGTCTTGCTACAAACATTTACTAGATAACAGGTGTGTCAGCTCTATCTCTATCTGTTCGCTTCTTTTCTAGAGCCATCTATTTTTGATAAACGTTGCTAGTTTATTAAAAAATGATAGGGTCTTGCGGGTGGTTGGCAAGGTGTTGCTATGCAGTTACTAAAGTGTTCTTAATGTTTTTATTGCATTGCTATGAAGCTTCTAAAAGTTTTGGATGGTTTATAATGTGGGTTGTTGCTATGGTGTTCAGGGTTGGAATTGTTAGGTTTTTATGTGGTTGCTAAGGCATTGCTATGCAGTAACTAGGGTGTTATTTGTGTTTTTAGTGTATTCGTTGCTAGGTCTTTCTGTACGGTTGCAAGGACATTGCTAAAGTCTTCTGGATGGTTGTTCATAAACTTTGCTAGTTTATGAACAATCACTATTAATAAACTTTGCTAGTTTATGAACAATCACTATTAATAAACTTTGCTAATTTTTTGAAAATTATAGGGTATTGCGGGTGGTTGGCAAGGTGTTGCTATGCGGTCACTAAGGTGTTCTTAATGTTTGTATTGCTTTAATATGCAGCTGCTAGGTGTTTTGGATGGTTTCTAATGTTGGGTGTTGCTAAGGTGTTTTGGGTGGTTCTTAGGGAATTGTTAGTTTTTTTCTATGTGGTTGCCAAGGCATTGTAATGCAGTTACAAGTGTGTTCTTGCTACGGTTTTCTGGACAGTTGTGAGGGCATTGCTAGTCTTCTGGATAGTTGTTTGGGAATTGTTAGGGTGTTGCTAAAGTGTTTGGCATGGTCTCTAGGATTTTGCTAGGTGGTCGCTAAGGTATTGCTATGTGAATTTCATGGCATTGGTAAGCATTTTGCTAAGATGTTCAGAGTGTTTTTCGTGGTTGTTGTGGCACTACAGCTATGTGTTCTTGGGCATTATTATGGTCTAGTTTTTAAGGCACTTAGGTATTTGCTAGGGTGTTGCTTAGCGACTGCTAGGTGGAAGGGCCATCAAGTCAAAGGAATCTGTCCGCGAATGATATTCTGTCTGTATAATAATGCATTTTCTCATGTTTTGTTGTCTGCCAGGAGAAATGTTCAAGTCTGTTCACTTGAAAAGTAATAGCACACTTCACTTAAGTTTTAACCCATCCTTTGAGGAATCATTCATACCCGTAGCAAAAGGGCAGTTTAAACATAAATTTAGGGGTCACTAATCCTCACAATAAGCATGAGCAATAGTAATACTAATTAATAAAAGGAAAGTCTCATGCAGTGTAATGAAAGTGTGAATAGAAAATACATCTAAATAAGGAATATGTCTATTTCCTGTTATCTTCTATAATCAAATCCCATTGCATACATAGACATAATTTATTTCCCAGCTACAGAATCCTTACAGCATCAAAGCAAGACAGACTGTGATAATTATTCTGAGGCTCCTTCACCTGTGACAGGCAGCTTAAGAGGGCCCCAGATATCCGCAGAGCAATCGCCTTGAATTGCTCACTGCCTCTCAGTTACCATAACGGCTGCCTCGCTACAATCTGCCCCTAATCCCCAGCCCTGTTCGCTTCAGAGACCTCTGACAGTTGCAGCTGATGCCTTGGCAAGAGGCTTCATTTCCATCCCTGCAAATAACTAGCAAACACCCTCCATCCAAATGAACTCCTTTTTCATGGGTGTAGGAATCCAACCCGCCCTCTTCCACCCAAAAACGAATATTCCTTGTTCACTCAAGGGTGAAAATTAAACTCCTATTGTACACTACTTATTACAAATTGTATAAGCCCCTTCAATCTTCTGGGTAAGTCAGGTGCCAGTGACCACATTTGCATTTTCTCAAGCGATGGAGAATGGGGAGGCTTTTTAGGAAACTGTCAAAGGTCCATCAGGCTTTGGTAGAATGCATCCATTACCAATATGGCTCATTTTAAATGTTGGATATGCGAAGTACAAAGATGATTTACGGCACCAAGGATCATATTTATGGGTGAATGTCTTGAAGATGTCTCTCGAGGGTTGAGAAGTGTCTTCTTTCAATGTCATGGTCTCCATTGAAACATTCAACAGTCCCAGTAAGTATAAGCCCTCCGGGACACATTCAGTGGTAGTGCAAGGTGCACTGGAATATGGATTTTTCAATCTAAATCCATACCTACACTGACAATCACTACAATCAAGCATATTAAGAGAAGTTCAAGTGAGCCCACAAGTTCAAGGACACCTGATCCTGATGTGTGGTGACGGTAGCCATGCTGATATACAACTGCACCTAGTTTATAATACTTCAGCCGGCGGTCAGTGCGGAAATATTAACCAGACTCTCGCAGGCAGACAACAAGTGATTGAATGTCCACTGCGATCCAAGAGAACCTCCGAAAGTAGGACAGATGAAACCCAAACCCTGCCTAAAAGACAACGGCGCTTGTTAGTTTAGGAAAAAAATACGATCACATAAAATTAGAGCGCCACTGCTACTCTAAGTCATACTTTTTTCCCCCTGCTATTCTTGGAGAAGTTTCCAGGAAGCAGTGAGCTTCATCCTGAACAAGCCCTTTTTTGTGTTCACGGTGCCCTGAATTCCAATAAAGGTCAATGGGAGAACGAGCAAGATATACCGGAGTCTAGCTCCTCTGTGTTTTTGCTTTTAACAGTCACAAAGAGGCTCTACGGTTTCAGACGGTGAGTATGATTGGTTCACCGAGGCTGGATTTGATATGATGCAAGCAGTGCTTGTTAATAAAATGTATTGTTTGGCTTCTATTGCTTTGGCCTCAACCCAGATTGATTATTTTATTGAATGCACACATATTCAGAGTTCTGATGGGATATAAATTAGAGAAAATTTCTCCATAACTGAGCAAGTGGGCGTACATGTGAGTGCTTTATGTGTCTGCAAACCTAAGCCACCGTGAGTGTGGGTACATGAGCTCTAAAGGTGATGGACACTTCTTTTTGCGCTGGGCGAAAAGGCTCCTTAATGAACCTCCTGCATCCAACTGAAATTTCAAAGCCTTGAACTGCACAAAAGGCTGCCTGGCAACCTCTCCTCCAGCCCACCGCCATGTGGCAGAGTGGAGACAAAACTCCCCTCTCCTTTTCTCTCCACCAAACCTCGCCCACCCCCATGTAACGCTGCCTTCCCGAGCCGAACAACACTGTTGCACTGAGAGGTTTGGTGTAGTGCACTTAATCCACTGTCTACTCTCCTGCTCGCCAACACATTCAGCTCTCTCTTTCTTTCACAGTGGATTCACTGAATGTGTGCAGTGTACTCAACAAAACTCGATCGCTCCCATTATATAATCAATGAGCCTGTCTACACTGAAGGCGCGATTAAATCAGCAGACACATACCCCGTTTTGATGCACCGCACAGCAATTCCAGCAACTTTATTTCTATTGTGACTGAAATTCTGATTTTGTTTGTAAATGGCATAACATGTAATTGTAGTGAATTTTATTAAGCATGCATTTAACCCTAAAATGCAAAAGTGTATCCAATCTTTTTGCAGTTCTATCTATCTCTCTATCTCTCTATCTCTCTATCTATCTATCTATCTATCTCTCTATCTATCTATCTATCTATCTATCTATCTATCTATCTATCTATCTATCTATCTATCTATCTATCTGTCTGTCATGTCTATCTATCTATCTGTCTATCTATCTATCTATCTATCTATCTATCTATCTATCTATCTATCTATCTATCTATCTATCTATCTATCTATCTATCTATCTATCTATCTATCTATCTATCTATCTATCTA
>CM040929.1:34498102-34539500 GCA_023029165.1 Gobiocypris rarus
GTGTGTGTGATGGGTAGGTTTAGGGGCAGGGGCAGTGTAGGGGGATAGAAAATACGGTTTGTACAGTATAAAATGCATTACGCCTATGGAATGTCCCCATAAAACATGGAAACACAACATGTGTGTGTGTGTGTGTGTGTGTGTGTGTGTGTGTGTGTGTGTGTGTGTGTGTGTGTGTGTGTGTGTGTGTACTCACTTTGTTTTTAGTTAATGCATTAAAAAATGATTCCATTGGCGTTTGTGTAACTTCAGACCGCTGCCCTGCGTTTCACTCTTAGCTGAAATATGCTGTGACTGACTCCATGACCTGTCCATAAACAATCTGCGTACAGTTCTGAGAACGATTGTTTGAAAACACTTCTCTTCCTCCAGGCATATCCATTGCATTTTCACTAAGATATAATTATCCTGACGTATATAAACCTCATTAGTTATGACTAAAATCTGATTAATTATGTCTAACAAAAAGACTGGGTTGTTACGCAAATCTGAGTAACACGATAAATAGCTAAATACGTCTTCTGAGTAACACAAAATCTACCCAAACACTGAGTTGTTACGTCTGACCCAGGATCTGAGTAACACAAAAACTACCCAAACACTGGGTTGTTACGTCTGACCCAGGATCTGAGTAACACAAAACTACCCAAACACTGGGTTGTTACGCCTGACCCAGGATCTGGTAACAAAAACTACCCAAACACTGGGTTGTTACGTCTGACCCAGGATCAGGGTAACACAAAACTACCCAAACACTGGGTTGTTACGTCTGACCCAGGATCTGAGTAACACAAAAACTACCCAAACACTGGGTTGTTACGTCTGACCCAGGATCTGAGTAACACAAAACTACCCAAACACTGGGTTGTTACTCCTGACCCAGGATCTGGGTAACACAAAACCGATCAAAACACTGGGTTGTTACTCCTGACCCAGGATCTGAGTAACACAAAACTACCCAAACACTGGGTTGTTACGTCTGACCCAGGATCTGAGTAACACAAACTACCCAAACACTGGGTTGTTACGCCTGACCCAGGATCTGAGTAACACAAAACTACCCAAACACTGGGTTGTTACGTATAACCTAGGAGCTGGGTAACACAAAACTACCCAAACACTGGGTTGTTATGTCTGACCCAGGATCTGGGTAACACATAAACTACCCAAACACTGGGTTGTTACGCCTGACCCAGGATCTGAGTAACACAAAAACTACCCAAACACTGGGTTGTTACATCTGACCCAGGATCTGAGTAACACAAAACTACCCAAACACTGGGTTGTTACGTCTGACCCAGGATCTGGGTAACACAAAACTACCCAAACACTGGGTTGTTACGTCTGACCCAGGATCTGAGTAACACAAAACTACCCAAACACTGGGTTGTTACGCCTGACCCAGGATCTGAGTAACACAAAAACTACCCAAACACTGGGTTGTTACGTCTGACCCAGGATCTGAGTAACACAAACACTACCCAAACACTGGGTTGTTACGTCCTGACCCAGGATCTGAGTAACACAAAACTACCCAAACACTGGGTTGTTACGTATAACCTAGGAGCTGGGTAACACAAAAACTACCCAAACACTGGGTTGTTACGTCTGACCCAGGATCTGGGTAACACAAAACAACCCAAACACTGGGTTGTTACATCTGACCCAGGATCTGGGTAACACAAAACTAACCAAACACTGGGTTGTTACACCTGACCTGGGATCTGAGTAACACAAAAACTACCTAACACTGGGTTGTTACATCTGACCCAGGATCTGGGTAACACAAAAATGACCTAAACACTGGGTTTTTACATCTGACCCAGGATCTGGGATATACAAAAACTACCCAAACACTGGGTTGTTACGTCTGACCCAGGATCAGGGTAGCACAAAAACTACCCAAACACAAAGAAATAACACAAAAAATGACCCAAAAGGCTCAACCCAGTATTTTGGAAGAAATAATAAAAACCCAAATTTTTTTAGAGTGTGTGATATGTTTTGTTACGGCTCAGGTCCATCTTTTATTGTAAGTCTATGGGATGCCAAGTAAAAATTCTGTCTGAAAAAAAAGTCTGATTGCTTGCAAAAGTAATAGCACATTTCTCCTCAACAAGCCGTGTGATTTGAGGTATGATTGATGTCTCATAAACAAATGGTGCGGGACGAGTTTCATGCCTAAGTACGAGCGATAGTAAGTGATGCTTGTCTTCACTCTCCTTCCTTACTGCAAAATAACAACAGGGTGAATAGTTTATGGTATAGTGATTTTTGTGACAATTGCAAATGCGTTTTTTTAGGGAAACCAAAAGCATTTCCAAAAGGTTTTTCAATCTGTCTGGACTGTAAGGTATGTGGCTGCTTATGTAGTTTGAAGGAAATTGTCACAATTCTATACAATACAATGATATTTTTTCTCTCTGTATCTTCTCCAATCCCATATATTCAAACACAAAACACAACAGATAAAAAAAACCCTGTGTCGATTAGAGGGAAAAACACCATTCGTGGCCGGTTGTGATATCACCATATAGAAAGTTTGAGTTCATGAATATTAATTTGGTGGATGATGTCCAGCCAAGTAAGCTGATTAATATTCATGAGCCAACGCTTCACCTTGGTACTGTTCATGAATAGACGATCTGTGCTTGATCTGAATGGCCTTCTAGACTTCACATGGTGTTTTGAGTTTTATGGCTCAAACATTTTATAAAGTTACCTTTTAATAATTTATCATAAAAATATAGAGATCAAGCCAGCATACCAGCAAGGTGTGAAAAATGAAACCATTTTAACATAAAAATCTGAGTTATTATAGTTAACTAAAACTAAAACCATTTTTAAAAAGTATTTTATTTCAGCTAGTTGCCTAGGAAACATTCCTTATTTTCATTTACAATATGTGCTTTATAAGTACTAATAACCAGCCAATATCCTAGTAATATGCATGCTAATAAGCAACTAGTTCACAGTGAGAATTAGATCCTAAACTAAAGTGTTACTGAGCACTGTAACTGGCCGCTGGTCATTTCTTTGGCCTGACAGGTTCTGACATGGTCTGGCTACTGAGCGCAGGCTCTTTGAATTTCCCTCAGGGTATAACCGGAGGGGTGGAAACTTCTGGAACAAAAGTGAGGGCTGGCAGTGAAGATCTGGGCTTTGTCCAGCAGTCTATAGGAGAGGCCATGTTGGACTAGCCAAACTCCCAGGTGACAAGCAAGCATGACAAGCTCGCGCGATGCGCTAATGAAAAGTCGGAGACATTTTGTTATTCTGTGCCCCGGGATGTGTGCATAGTGTAATTTGGAGACAGCGGAGAGGTCAGGACATTGTGTTTGAGTATCAGCTCAAGTTAATGCGGCGTAATGATCGTTTGAACCGGGCGGCGTATCCCGCTGTTTCATTGAAAGTCGGTTTGGAGTGGCATAGCTAATTATGCGGTGCATATGAGTCATATGTTTGATTCGCATCCAGCTCGCAAACCATCCTGTTGATATCACAACATCAAAACACCAGTGAGCCTCCCACGGTTTGCTGTCGGCCCCACCGGTTCAGTCATTGTATTGTAAGCAAGCTGAGCAAATATATAAAGTGAGCTTGGAGTTTCCAGCAGAGCTAACGAAGATCCCAACGGATTCCACGACTGAACCCGTGATTAAAACACTGTTTCTCATAAGCTGTCGTCAACTTTCCCCTGTTGTGAACAGTGTGACCACCAATAACCAAGTGAACACTCTCTTTCAGCCGCTTCCAGTGGTTTAGTCTCCCCTGAGCGATTTTCTTTAACGTCTTCCCAAGGCTATATTGAATTATGTGTCTGTCAGATCTATAAGCCACACCATATTTCCTTTTCACTGCGAGACCCCAGAGTTGGGTATCAGATTCCCTGCGTGCTGGCATTTAATGCATCCTTTTGCCCCAGCCTCGTCCTGCATGTCCACCATCCCAATTCCCTGGACTCTGGACGACATAAATTGAGTGTCAGATGTATTCACTTCCTCTTTGTTTTATCAACAGAGCATTCTGATGTCCACACGGCAATCAATCAAACAGTTAGTTTGACAGCTGGGAAAGAAGCTTCCAGCCATTCCTGAACACAGACACAAAACCTCCCCAAGGGTGGACCTATCTATCTGTCTGTCCATCCATCCGTCCGTCCGTCTGTCTATCTTTCTGTCTGTCTGTCTGTCCAACCATCTGTCTGTCTGTCTTTCCATCTGTTTGTCTGTCTGTCTGTCTGTATGTCTGTCTATCTATTTATATGTCTGTCATCTGTCTATCTGTCTGTATATCTGAATGGGTTGAAACAAAAATCAAAATCCATGTTATTTCACTCTCATGTTACATGTTCATTAGACTGGAGGAGGTTCTCTCTTCAAAAGCTCAAATAAGTGGTGTGCATTTTCCCTCCATCACCCTAGCACGCCTCATAGATTTCTGTTTGAGTCATCAGCGCTTAAAGACCAGTGAAAATCGGGACTATTTTATAAATGAGGCAATTATAAGTGAGGCCTGAACTGAGATCAGACTCGGTATCGGCATGCCAATGATACTGAGGGAAACTAGATGAAAGAATGGCTCTGTGAATCATACAGTCGATTCTGTTCCCTACAGTTTCTCACATCGAAGCCTTGAACGCTGGCCTCCTGTGGTAATTGATTAAGTATAGGAGCCAAGTTTGATTCTGATGAAACAAAACTCACACCTCCTTCATGCAATATAATGATACAGAGGATGCCTATCAAAGTAAATAGTCTTACACTGCTCCTCTTTTTGACTTTTCCAAAGTAGAAGAATAAAGAAAATGTAATCAAACTGAGCCGCATTTTTTAGAAAGTAAAGTTTTGTTTATATCGACCGATTGTAATAAATGAATGTGAATATATAGTAATACTATCTGTCATCTGCCTCATCCATCCTAAGGCCTTGTTTGGATTGTGTTTTTCCCATATTGCTGAGATTGATTTCTAAACATATGTATAAGAAACACTGTCCTTGTTGGCGGAATAAACCACGGGAAACTCTGACCTCTTGATTTTGTTCCATCTTTAAAATTGCAGACGGACATGTCTTCTAAATTAGACTTCTGGGTATGTTTTAAAGATGGCCTTGATAAATGCCAGGTCTATTGCCAACAAGACGTTTTTAATCAATTACTTTATTTCTTTTAATGCTATTTTCTGTTTTTTTCGGGTGTCCTGCAGAGTTATAGGACATTTGGGAATGTTTTACGTACTATTAATCCTTTTACTGCCAGTCAGTTTGCAGATGCATACAATCTTGCAGATATCAGCCATTTCTGGTTCTGCTGTGTCACGTCAGGATTAGACCTCAGTTAAATTAAGGCACTTAAGTAACTTTTATAAACGTGTCTTAGAACAAAACAAAACAAAACAAAACAAAAACTTTACTGGTGTGTATCTTGAGATAAAACAATGGCACTGACATATTTTAAGATATATCAGTGCAAGTTGCTTTCAGTTAAAACAGCTCAAACATGCATTTTAGTATGGGACTGGCTTAAGCTTTGACTCTGAAACTGGGGTTTATGAGATTGTTAAAGATTGTATGATTAATAATCAACAGGCGGTTAAAACAGCAGAAAGCGCAATATTTAAGCATTAAGACTTTTCATAATTTGAAAATTGTGTTAAGCCACTTTTCTAGCATCTGTAAAACCAGAGTCTTGCATCGCACAAATATATATCTAAATTACGACACATGCTCTCAATTCAAAATGCTGAACAGTTAATACATGCGTTCATGAGCTCAAGGCTAGATTATTGTAATGCTCTACTGGGTGGTTGCCCTGCTCGCTTAATAAACAAACTCCAGCTGGTCCAAATTGCAGCAGCTCGAGTTCTTACTAGAACCAGGAAGTATGAACACATTTGCCCAGTTCTGTCAACACTGCACTGGCTCCCTATTAAACATTGCATACATTTTAAAATCTTGCTTATAATTTACAAAGCTGGCCAGTTGATAATACCTAGAATATCAAAATCAACTGCAGGCGGTCGATCCTTTTCCTATTTAGCACCTTAACTCTGGAACAGTCTTCCTAGCATTGTACAAGAAGCAGACACACTCTGTCAGTTTAAATCTAGACTAAAAACACATCTCTTTACTATGGGATACACATAGAACATTATCAATTTATATTATTCAAATCTGTTAATGATTGGAACTAAACAAATATTCTGAATGTCCCGATCCAATCTGACTTCTGACCTGTAATGCTACCCCGACTGAGGTTTTTTTTCTCCATTCTGTCACCTGATGGAGTTTTGGTTCCTTGCCACCATCACCTTTGGCTTTTGGCTTCCTTAGTTGGAGACATATTCTACTATATATTCTAAAAATATTACTGATCTGCCTGCATTGACTCCATTGCATGAGAATTGAACTGAGCTGGACAATGACATCACTGTTTCATCAGAGCAGCTGTACAGCCAAAACAAATTGTGTTGCATTATATTCCTGTCATCACTGTAGAGCTGCTTTGAAACAATCTGTATTGTAAAAAACACTATATAAATAAAGGTGACTTGACTTGACAAGAGTTTATTCAGCACTGAATCCTATAACACATTTACCCAGAACCCACCTCCAACAGCTTGTGACAACTTTCTACATTTTTTTTTTTACTGCCAAGATTAATTAGATCTAGTATCGATTCTACTGATCTTTACTCCATGCTCTGCATATTTTTCTAATATTGAGCATCCCTCTCTCTCTCTTACTTTCTCATCTTGTAGATATAGTTCAGCATTCGAGACATACTAATTGCTCATTAGATGTCATTCACTCTTCTCCAGCTTCTGGATGTTGTGGGCTCAAGAATTGTATGCATCATAAATAGCAGTTTAGCAAATGATATAGTCCCATCTTGTCTAAAGCATGCTATAGTGGAACCCTTTTTGGAGAAGACTTAAATTTAAGTCAGGTTTTAGGTCTAAACATAGTACAGAGTCTGCTCTTTTTTCTTTTCTTTGCTTGCTGATGACTCAATAAAGTTCTGGTTCTCCTTGATCTTATGGCATCATTTGATACAACTGAACATGAAATTATTTAAGATTGTTTAAATCAGTGGGTGGGGATCCAGGGAAATATGGGTTCCCTTTCAGTCGGTCACGTTCGGCGTCGTCGGAACTGACCGGCAATTGGGATCTGCTTTCAGAGACCAATCTGCTTGAGTGTTTCTAAAGCGAGCCAATTGACATTGGCATGCTGTCCACGCTCCGCCTGCAACTCAGGTATAAATACGGAAGTGAAACACTGCATACTCGCTTTCTACTTTGGAGCCAAACATTGACTTTTTTCCAGTGTTCCTGCGAAGAGTGTATACGACGAGTCTACAAGAAGGAACTCTTTTCCGGCTGGAGTAGCGGCACAGTACAGCGGCGGTCGCGAGTCTGTGAAAGAAGACAGCTGTTCTGACAGCTCGCTGGGCGCTGTGTGCTCGCAGTGGGCTTGCACCCTTTAAACCACTGTGAGCAGCGGCCATCTCCCCTGTGTGCCTCAGCACGAAAAGAGCGTTTCCTTCTCTTAAAGAGCTACGGTTTGACCCTGCGTCTTTATCAAGATGTCATTCAAACCGTGTGTTTCTGGATGCAGCGGTTTCTGTCCCCAGCTGGCCAGACGCGATCGCGGTCTCACGTGTTTGGCCGTTTAGCACACTGAGGCGGTGTTAAGTGTGACTCATGTTCCCACTGCCATGACCAGCACAGTTCTTTGGTCTAGGCTCGACTTCCTCAAAAAGGGAGCGGCCCCATTGCGCATCCCACATTGCGCATTTGGCCTGAGGGTTACATTGAGGACAACCCCGGCGGGACCCCAAGCCCCTCGGGATCCTCCCCCCTCCGCTGCGCCGGTTGAGCTGCCGAGGGAGCGTCCCGGTCCTTCCCACGGGGGGGGGCGGTCGTTACTTTCAGGGCTCCGGTTGAGGACATGATGTCGGTTGCTGCATCGGGGGATGAGCTAATGGACTCCGGAGATGAGGACTAGGCTGCGTTGCCCCCTTTGGGTGTGGTAGCGTTGCCCGAGCCTGATCCGGAGCTCATGGCTATGCTTTCCCGGGCCGCCGTTAGTGTCAGGCTCGAGTGGAACCCTCCACCATGTCCCGAGCCCTCATGGCTGGGCGATTGGTACCGGGGCGGCCCATGCTGGTTTTCAGCACCCCGCCCCGGTACCTTTCTTTCCGGAAGTGCATCAGGAGCTCACAAAATCGTGGATGGCGCCCTTTCACGCCAGACATCGAGGAAGTGGCTCCTCCGTCCTCACCCTCCTTGGCGGTGGCGGCTAAAGGGATACGTGGCGATCCGCCAGTCAAGCGGTCGGTTGCGATACAACTGTGTCTGCCTGTGCGTCTCGTCGCTCGCCCATATCGTCCTGTGGCTACTCTGAAGAGGCAAGTGCCTCGCCGCCATGGCGCTTCTTCAGGTCCACCAGGCCAAAGCGCTCAAGGACATGCACGAGGGTGGAATCTACAGGAACTGCGTAAGGCGACGGACCTTGCTCTCCGAGCGACGGAAGTCACCGCACGCTCCCTGGGTCGGGCGATGTCCACCATGGTGGTCCAGGAACGCCACCTATGGCTGAACCTGGCGAATATGCGTGAGACCGACAAGGTGGGGTTCCTCAACGCCCCTGTCTGCCAGGCCGGCCTCTTCGGCGACGGCATCGAGAGCTTCACCCAGCAGTTCTCGGTGGCCCAGAAGCAGACGGAGGTGATGAAAAGTATCCTGCCCCGACGGCCCGCTGCTGCTTCCACCCAGCCATTGGTAGCAGCGCCTTCGCCGGGGGGAGAATACACCCAAGACCCTGCTGCTGGCTTTCCCTGCGGTACCCACATTCTCAATAAAGAGCAGTTTCCTCCTCCTGGGCTCCAAGAGGCCAGGTTGGCAGTGTCGATGGGCCCGGCCCTCTCCTCCCTCTAAGCCAGCTGGGGCAGCAGCGACCTGAGGGCCCAGCCCAGGAATATTCGGTCAACACTCCGGGTTGCCCGGGCCTCCCGAGTCAGGGCTGAATATTCCACCTCTCTGCTTCCGAGCAGTGGGCAGCAGAGTGGGCACTGGGGACGCTACCAGGCCTTCCCACCCACCCTCTGTCCAAACCAGGAGTGCTCAGGCAACACTCCGGGCCGCCCTCGGGCCCCCTGAGTCGAGCCGGAGCACTCCGCCTCGCTGCCCCACCCCGGGTACGTCTGTGGTGCCGTTGGTCCCGCTTGTATGGTCCCTGGGGGCCTCGCTGGCTCATCCGTACCATCAGACTCGGCTACGTGATTCAGTTCGCTCACCGGCCTCCCAAGTTCAGGGCATCCTCTTCACCTCCGTGCGAACAGCGATGCCCATGTCTTGCGGTCAGAGATTGAAGTCCTACTGACGAAGGGCCGGTGAGCCGGTTCCTCCAGCCGATATGAAGTCAGGGATTTACAGCCCTTACTTCATTGTGCCCAAGAAGGGCGGTGGGTTAAGACCAATCTTGGACCTGCGTGTTTTGAATCGGGCCCTGCACAACCTCCCGTTCAGGATGTTGACACAGAAGGGCCAGGTTGGCAGTGTGCGACAATCTTTGAGTGCATCCGTCCCCAAGATTGGTTCGCAGCGATCGACCTAAAGGATGCGTACTTTCATGTGTCCATTCTCCCGAGATACAGACTGTTGCTACGTTTTGCGTTTGAGGGGAGGGCATATCAGTACAAAGTCCTGCCCTCCGGGCTGTACCTGTCGCCCCGCGTCTTTACGAAGGTCATGGAGGCAGCCATTGTTCCGCTCAGAGAATGCGGTGTTCGGATTCTCAACTACCTCGACGACTGGCTGATACTGGCCCAGTCTCAGCAGTTGTGCGAACACAGGGACCTGGTGCTTCGTCACCTCAGCCTGTTGAGCCTTCGGGTCAACTGAGAGAAGAGCAAACTCTGTCCCACACAGAGGATCTAATCTTTTCAGAGGCTCCTGGGGCATATGGCATCGGCAGCCGCGGTAACGCCGCTCGGATTGCTACATATGAGACCGCTTCAGCACTGGCTTCATGGCGAGTCCGAGATGGGCATGACAGGCGGCAGGTACCGGGTCCCAGTCACCCCGTACTGCCAACAAACCTTCAACCCATGGTTGGACCCTTCGTTTCTACGGGTGGGAGTACCCTTAGAACAGGTGTCCAGGCATGCTGTGGTCTTCACGTATGCCTCGTCCACGGGTTGGGGGCCATGTACAAGCACGCAGTTTGGGATTTGTTGTATTCTCTGTCGTTCCTGGAGGTGCTCTTCCCCCCCTGGAACCAGGTAGGAACCACCCCAGAGACTGCCATATGTTGCACTAACCTGCTAGGTTAGTCCTTATGTGTATTCGCCACCTCTCCTTCCATTGAAGGTCGTGGCTCTGCAGCGTGCCATCTCCGAGGCGGGCATGCCTTCCCAGCGTTATCCAATAGTCACGCTGAGTGGGTCTTGCAGGAACAGCAGTGACTGTCCTTCCCTGTCGGGAGCCCTTACTCCCACTCCAACATAGGAGTGGTCCAGCGAGCTCAGGCACGGGCGCTGGAAGGGCCAGCATCCCTGGCGTGTTGGTAGGGATCCCAATCGGTCAGTTCCGGCGTCGCGAGCGTGACCGACTGAAAGGGAGCGTCTCGATTACGTATGTAACCCTCGTTACCTGAAGGAGGGCGGAGAAAATTTGGGAAATGATTTCTGCAGTCTGTGTTTGTGGGGTTCCCAGGGCTCAATTGTGAGGCCTATATTGTTTTCTTTGTACATACTACCACTCGGCCTTATCTGTTGAAAATATAATGTTGCTTAGTGTTATGCATATGACACTCAACTGTATCTTCCGTATAGGCAGATGACGGTTCTGCATGAAATGCTCCCCGATGAAATGCTCATGTGACATTAAACTATGAATTTTGTACAACTTAATGAAGCCAAAAGAGAATGCCTAGTGTCTGGCTCCATTGAGTCACCCATGCATATACTTGATCATCTAGGCCCTCTTGCATCTAATGTACATAAGCAAGAAAAGCATCTAAGAGTGATCTAAGATTAAGAGCTTAAATTTGATAAGCATGTGAACACAGAGGTGAAGACTGAAAAATAAAACCCTAAATTTGAAGCAGGTTATCCAGGCTTTTATATTTCCAAGGTTGGACTACTGTAATTCTTTGCATTGGGGGCTTCCTCTTATTCTGTTGAACCATAACTTTTACAAAATGCAGCAAATAGGCTTTTGATGGTGCCCAAGCAGGTCCGTGTTTCCCCAATAGCATAATGCCAGGCATATGGATGAGTTAGCAGTTGATTTCATTTTGTCTTTAACTGACTTGTGTTTAATGTATTTTATGTTTTTGGTTCTTTGTTATTTATGCTGTTGAAATGTTGTTTTATTGGAAAGCCCTTTGGACTCAGTGGTTTTAAATGTGCTGTAAAAATAAATAATACAACAAATCTTACATATATGATCAGAAGTGTTCCAATTAGTTGGTATTGAATATTCACAACATATTTGTGATTCAGTGAATCGATTAATAACTCAACAAATTTCACTTGTGCACTCAAAAAAATAATAAAATAAAAATAAATAAATAATAATTATTATTATTATTGAGGCATTTATTCAATAAATAAGCGTAGCACCATAACATAAAACACAAATTCATGCAATTAAATAAAATTGAGTTGGTCCAACTCAACTTGATCAAAAACATTTCAAATGAAATTGATACATTTATAGTATCCTAACTTTCAAAGCAATTTATCAGAAAATTTGCAAAAAAAGGAAAAAAAAGAGTGATTTTATTTTTAGCCCCATATACTTCCTTGATCCAATATAGGTGGACATATAGAATCGGCTTTGTTATAAAAACATTAAGTCTAACTGAGCTCAGAATGGTGTAATAAAGTATTCTCCATATGAAAGCCTTCCATGACTTCCTCAGGTGGTTTAAATAATGACATAGAAGACATTAACACAATATAAATATTTATGTGACTGTTTATTTTAGGATTAAGGGCTTTAAATTTAATATAAAAATGGTAAGGGTTTAGGGTTTAACTTCGGATTGGGTTCGTGATAAGAAGAATATGATGTTAGAGACTTTCTTGAATTTTTCACTCCAATATTATTCATAAAGCACATAATACATAAACAGAGTTGACCAAGCTGCTGTACAATGCCAACAAATAAAAAACAAATAATTACAAAACCACTGTTTTTAAACAGCAACACACACCATTCAAAAAGACTCAAATGCTAATGCTAAGATTGTGAAATAAATTAGGTTATAAAAAACATTCTTGGATGGGTAGAAACTACCTTATGTATCCTCGCATTAAAAGACAACTTAAGTAACAAGTGGCTTGTCTTACCCCACTCTCCGCATGTGCAAAAATCCATATTTAAAAGCCCACCAACCACCTGCGGTTTGGTTTTATGTGACACCACAGATGAATCACAACCTCTGTCAGCATTACTAATGCAAGAAGAAAAAATGAAAAGACTTGAAAGTTGATACATGATTGAAAAGCTTTCTGGGAACTGTATTAAAAGTGTAGACATTCCAATCTATATTAAGTGCATGTTGCCATTTCCTGAACAATAAATCGCAATAAAAAGGCCAAGCCGAGTAGTATAACATGGGTGATGGAAATGCTGTTATGGCCAAGTCAGTCTTGGCGATTGTGTCGGACGTATTAAGGAAGTCGAGTCTCGCGTCAGACCATTCCTCTTCATCCTCACAGCTCACCTTTCTTAGGCCCGCGGTGAAGCGCTCGCGTCTACTCTAAACGCTTCGGCAGCAAATAAATCTCCATTCCTTTGTCCTGGGGAGTCGTTTATTATCTGACTAGTGTGTTGCCGCTCTTTTTACCAACAGCTCCTTGAGGCCAAAGGTCACAGCATCACAGTGTAGCCGCTTCTACAGGACATGCTAGCAATCATTCCTAAAAGGAAAGCTGAAGTGTTGTACTTTCAAAGCAAACAACGTTTGCTCCATTGCATCCAAAATCGCATACAGAGGAGCTACATTTGAATTTGAAATGAAAAAGTAAGCTCTATATAGTAGGAATGTGGGTAGTATGAATGAAATTTGGACGTACTACATCTGCCATGTTGATAATGTCACGTGATCCTCTCCCGTGGCCTCATGGGATAGTAAACTGAACATTGAATGTGCACTTCAGAATCTCGCCATAAGTAGTAGGTCATTTTTTCGAATACTGTGAATTCAGACATACTCTGTTGGTGTACTGTTTTTCATAGTATGGAAGTATTCTTTTTTTTCACTATAGCTTTGCTGAATTACAAAGAATTATGGGGTTTTTGGCGCAATAATGGCCTTTTGGCATATTTAAGTTCTGTGTACTTAAGTACTTAAAATCTTAAAAGTATATTTTTAACAAACTGTACAGGCAGATAATATAGTATAAATTAAATAAAAGGCAACTTAAGTGTACGGACTATGTTTAATGACACATAATTTAAAAAAAGGTACATTGTGTAATTGTAATTCATAGGTGGGGATTATGCTAATTATGAGCGTACATGCAGCCTACTAATTAATGGTTGGAATTCATTAACTAGTATCTCACTGAAGAATATTACTGAATTAAAAAATGCAGTAAGCAGCTATATTTCCATTGTTGTTCAGTCGTTGTACGAGTAGTATGATTGGTCGGTGTGGTGTTTGTCCCGCCCCTCCTCCACTGTGATTGGACGGCTGGGTAAAAAAGTGACAGTGTGAGTGCTGTGTTTTACCCAAAGTTGAACACAACAGTTTTCCCGCCAGAATAAAACATTTTAAAAGATAATTATGACTATATATATATATATATGATATATGATATATACTATTATGATATATATATATATATATATATATATATATATATATATATATATATATATAGTTTAATTTAACTGCAATTAACATTAACTTAAGTGTTGAAAAATTACATTCAGTTTACACTTAAGTATATTTTTAGACAATATTATTTTAGTAATGTGTTATTAATTAATTAAAATAAATAAATAAATAAATAAATAAATAAATAAATAAATAAATAAATAAATAAATAAATAAATAAATAAATAATATGTATATTGTGGCCATGAATAAACAATTCGTAACCCCAACATACTGATTACATCATGTTATATCATATCATGTTATAAATATAAGTTCTAATTAGTTCAAGTGGTCATGATGTACTAAAACAAGGGACCAAATGAATAATCCGTATGAACGGATTACTAATACGTACGGTATATATACATTTTTGGCCGTTTGTCATGTGCGGGCTCCATAATTTTTAAAAGTATGCTACTTTTGTATTTTTATCCCCACAAGAGCTAGGCATCCACATGAAGAGATAAACAAAAGGAACAATAAGCTGAAAGAAGCGTCATCGATGGACTAAAACAGGCCTTTTGCATCCGCCGTCTGAACATTGTGTTTAGGTTAGCGTTAGCTGATGATGCTTCTCTTCAAATATTCCTTCTTTGTGCCGTTCATCCAGCTTTCCCAGCAGAATTTTCTGCCTGAGTTTCTTCTTTACTGCAGCTGTAATGACTGATGCTACTTATTTCAGTGGACAATTTTGAGTCAGTAATAATTTATTCTGTTGAACAGCACTTAAATCTTGCTCATCCAAGCACGACGATGCAACTTAAACAAGCTGAAGCGAGTCCACCTCGGGGAGGGGAGGGGACAGTATCGCTGATGGCGGGCCAGCCTTTGATATGGCCTTGGTGATGGTTTCGAGGCCTGGTGGAGGGACGAGCTGACGGCACGCAGTGCTTTCTCACACCCCAGGGCCTCCGGGGGCCTCTCTGGCCCACAGCTCTTGGCAGGCGCACTGGCTCCAGCGGTGGTGTCTCCTCGTGGCGCTGTCTGTAGTGCGTCCAGAGCTGGAGCTGTGCTCTGTCAGGGAGAAGAGCTGCTGCAGTTTGATGAGAGGCAGAGAGCGAGGCGGCCGAGGTTGTGTGTGTGTGTGTGTGGGAGGCTGGGGATTCACAGGCAGCAGGGACTCTCACACATATCAAACGCTTTTTTTATATACTGTGGCATAGGCATACGAAAAGTACAATTTTGGACAGTTAAGAAACACATACAAATGTCTTTGCGTTACATAAACTCCACTTGGTTTGATACGGTGTTATGTAAAAGACAGCAGGCACATTTTCTCAAACAAAACCTTTCACAGAAAAAAAACTGTGTTTGGTTTTAAATAAAACAATGATTAAAATGAGAAAAAATATTTTGACTTAGACTGACAACCGATGATTGTCTTTCTACTCCAAAATTTCACATTTAATTCAGTGTGTATTTGCTATTTCTTGTAATTATTTGTGAAATTTACTTTGAAATAAATTTGGTAAATTAAAATAAATTTAGTGTATTAAAGTCACCATGAAATAAAATTATTAGTATTTTTTTTTTTTTTTTGCTTTTTTTTGGAATATTGCAGTATTTATTATAAATGATTTATCCCTGCACATCTTTATTCATATTCCTGATAATCTTGAATCAGAATATCTTCCCCTCTCTCTTAATGATGAGCAAACCACAGCCATCCAATCAATTCCCCACGGACAAAATCAAGCCCTACATTTGTTCTTGTTCCAGAAGCTCATCCAGATAAACGGCACAATAGGGAAGAAAAGACTAACGCAACTTCTCTTTCATGCTGACTTAAATATTCTTTTGCAGATGTGGATAGAGTACCAAAACACAATTTACAACATTTACAGTGTGAAACCACACAGCCTGACCAGTATAATCCAATTCACCCTTTGCCGCAACAAGATTTGATTGACAGGCAATCTGACCAATCAAATCACAGAGTTTGCCATTTTGTCCGTCAAAGTCAGGAGAGTTAGTAGATTAACCTTGATGGACTTGAACTTGAACGAGCGGTGTGTACTGACGTCTTTCCGCGGTTGAAACAACACTTCTGTTAGTGTTCATTCATGTTTATTTGATGCTTATCAATGAACTAGACAGAAGAGATGATCGGCTCACGGCACATTAAAGAGCCACAAAACGGTATTTATTGTTTACATTTCTTTTAAAAAATTACAAAATTTGAAAGTTGAGACTTTGTTTCATATCAAAAGTAACTTGCTCTGTCCTGAGCGTCGGTGTGTTGTCAGGTCCTCTTTGCTCCGCCATGTGTTTTCTCTGGTGAGGAGGTGTGTGTGTGTGTGTGTGTGTGTGTGTGTGTGTGAGAGTGCCATGGCTTGGCGGACATAGCAACAGTAACTAAAGGGGGCGGGTCTTTGCAAACGGTCGAATCCCTAATGAATGACTCTTATGGGCAGTTATTTTAAGTGGATCAAAAACGCACAGCACAACCAGTGGAATCTGATTTCTGAATGATTATAAGCACATTCTTTCAGGGGGCGTTTACACGTCAACGATGTACTAAAAACTTTTTTTTTTAAAGTTTTTACTTTGCGTTTGTCACGTACAGACGACAAGACTGTCAAACAAACCCTGTTATACGGATCCCTGTAATCGCTGTATTACTCATGTCAGGCCAGTAGATGGCGCTGTCACTGTAAAGAAACACCACGCTCCTATAGACGTGATACATCACCGCTCTCACAGATTCTCCTTCCTGTAGTTTATGTCGAGCGATAACTGTATCTTTCACAAAAACTTGCACTTCAAAACTCGTTTCAGAAGTTTGTGTCTTGGCCCACAAAACACTGTTGTTGTGTAAATGAGCGGACAAAACGCATACAAATGTTTCCAATAGAATTGTGTTCTCATTGAAATAAATATTAATATACATATATAGCTATTTATAAATATTTATAAATAAGCACATAAAATAATAACAAATTTTTTTAAATTATTTTTTTTAAATAAGTCTCTTCTTTTAACCAAGGCTGCAATTATTTGATCAAATATACAATTTACAATTAAAATGTAATGTATTCCTGTGAACAAAGCTTAATTTTCAGCATTATTACTCCAGACTCAGGCTATCTCCAGACCAAGCTCAATTTAAGACTGAACACTGGTCTGGGGAGTCTGCTCTGTATTTTCTACTGCACAAGAGGCCTGATCAACGGGCATTGTTCAAATGTTTCTGTACACAATTGGATCGCCCTTTAACCAGTAAGACCACAAGTTTTTATAATTTCTAGTGAAATTATAAAAACTTGTGGTCTTACTGGTTAAAGGGTGATCCAATTGCTTTGGCTAGTTTACAGCAGATTGCATTAGCATTATCTTAGCTAAGCATTTAAATAATATCTGGACAGTCCTTTGCTGCCATTTTTGACTTTTTGATCCGTGCCGCTTGAGCTTTGCCCTTCTCATTTGTTTTTGCCAGCTTTCCGACCGTCCGCCCAGCATGTCTTCCACCTCTCCTGTCCGCTCTCATCTCCATTCCAAGCACACGCGGTGTGAGGCTGCAGCGCGTGAAGGCAAGGACAGAGACGGCTGCATGAGGACTAACCTCACTCATTCATATTCACCCTCATCTGGCGGGGGCCGGCGGGGCCGCACACAGATTTTAATCAAGCCCCAGCCGTGTGTGAGAGGTGCTTTTAGTGCCACGGCCAAGCAGTGGGCAGAATTAGCATTTAAGAGTACATTAGCCATGCTGAATTTCCAACCTCATTACCACAGGACTGGACAAGTTCCTGCTTTCCTGCAATATGTGGAAATATTCCCACTGTCTACTAGGAGAAGCTTGGGACGCGTGCATATTCATCCCTGTACTTAATCTTAATACCAATTAGTGCTTCAATTCACTATCCGTTAAATGAAATAGATATCGGGTGTGTAAGTAGCCTACATTAAATCGGACTGTGGTATAAGAGACATGGAAAGGCCAGTAATTATTCACTTAGACTGTCCTCTTCAAAAGTCTAACAGACCTACATTTGCATTTCATACATAAATAAAAGTATCTGTTCCAATATTGCCAGTTACTGACGGAAGCTGTTTGAATAAAACATGAGTAACATTGAATTTTCGAACTCAGACTGAAAGTAGGCTAATACATATTTTGTCCCGAACATCAGCAAACCGTGAATTATTTCTTCTTTACAGCTACACTGTAAAAACCTTTTTTTGTGCTAACATTTTTTTTTCCCGTTACATTATAGATTTACATTTCCATAGCGTTGCAGAAACACTTTAAGTATCTTTTTTCTGCACAAGAATTGAATCTCTGATGACTCAATAAGTGAAACTCTTCTATATTCCTCAAGGTGTCAATGTCTGATACACAATGGTGACATGATGTTTCACTCATAATTACTGTGGGCATAAAACAAAAGAATACACAAGTGTGAAAAAAAGCTAACTGGCTGTTATTTTTAAATATAAAGTCAAAATATTTTTATTCAACCACCTAGTCTACATTTGATTAAAAATAATAATAATAATAATAATAATAATAATAATAATAACTACAGTAATTATGATAGTGGGAAGTGAGGATATTTTACCCCACAGACTAGGTTTAAAAAGAAAATGTCATTCTAAAAATATAATTATATTTTCCTTAAATAACATATGCTCCTAACTTACAGGCCTTACTATTCTCATATCATATATAAGTGTGATGTTCTGTAAAACAACAAGCTTTAAAACACTTTTTTTTCTTTCTGCTGAGAATTAGATCACTTACCATGAAATACGTTTTCTCTCAGGTACGTCGCCAGTGTAAGCTTTACGGCGAATATTCCTACATCACTTTTGACATCTTAGTCCATAGCAACAACAAAACCGCATGTTGACTTTATCTAGTGGTTATTTTGGGAAAAACAGTAGGGGGGCATTTTCCGCCACTCTACCCTGCTTATGAATGGAAGAAACTGCAACACGCAATATGGCGGAATAAGTCCCGCCTTCTAAGTGCCACTCACTGATGTCATTCGGTGCATCCTTCACCGCGGTACTGTCTCATGGGATAGTAAAGTGTCCTTTGAATGCGCACTTCAGAATCTTACTTCAGAATAATAGGTCATCCGGAGACTTTTCGCCTACTGTTTTTTAAATAGGATGAATTTGGATATACTTCTCTATTGGCGTGCTGTTTTACACACTCTATATTAGGTAAAGAACTTTTTTTTTCGTACGGAGAGATTGTGTCACTGCAGATGCCGTTAGCTCTGGTTCCCATAGAAACCTAAGACTTGCACTTATGAGTACACATGGGCATTGGTTTGTCTAGCTTGAAAAACAAGCTAACGCTATTTGAACAAAAACACACATTTATGGGACAGACCGTGTCAGATTTTAACCGTGAGTTCAACAACCAGTGAGTTTAGCAAGCAGTTTTTGAGATTTCAGGATTCCCCCGTTCAAATAGATAGGACTTGGATGCCTGAAATAGCTGCCTGAAGGTGTTGGAAAAATGGCCTAAGAGTGAACAAACTTTCAACTCCTGGCTGGGTTCTGTTGAGGGGGCTGGCTCCCCAGTGGTGTTCTTCAGACCATCTTCATCTCTAGAGCTCCCTCCACGAGAAAAATATATATCTTAAAGTGGAGAGTCTTCACTTTATGGAGCAGAAAACGTCAGTTGGATCCAGTTAACTGCCCGGTGGCTTCTGTGATGGAGTTCCTTCAGGACCGCTTTCCTGCTAGGCCTTTCCCATCCACGCTTAAGGTTTACGTGGAGGCAGTAGCTGCCTCTGATGAATGAGGGATCTTGGGGAGACACCATCTGGATTTGTTTCCTTCATGGCACTTTTCATCCTCCTCGTGTGCGGTGGACCAGGAGAAGCTACATTTACTTGCCCTGTTAGGGCTCTTGAGACGGAGGTCTGTAGGACTGCTCAGTGGTGGAAGCTATCCCCATGGCTTTTGAGGTGCGCCTTCACCTCTGCTAGTGAGAACTTATTCCACCAAAAGTAATGCAACTTTAAAATTTGGATGCAGCCGGTTGATCAGCCCTTCACACATTTATAAGGTTTTTCAGCCTGGACTTGTGGGTCTCAGGTGCTTCTGTCCTGAGTTGTGCCTAAACAGACCCACACTAGGACATGTATTTGCCAGTATGGCATAGTAGATGCGACGCAACAAAAGTCAGTAGAACCAGTTATAATCAGTGATTATGTTTTCACTGGATATGGGCCGATGTGAGCGACAAATCCCTGACAGTAAACTGATGCCTCATTCTATTTATGAGGTACTGACATGAATGACAAATGTTTTGCAACGGGCACTATGTCACGTCCAGTGTAGACAGCTTTTAGCTTTTGCAATGCATGCGACAATGTGCGTGTCCTGTGTAGACATGGTGTAAGAGGGGAGCGAGACGCATACATTTTGAGAATATGGTTGAGATGGTGAATATGAGACAGATGCTGAATGTACTGGGGAAATGAGTTCTGACGATGACCGTGACGATGGTAACGAATGCATATGCTCCAATTGACTTTGGTCTAGACTTATTTTAGTTGTTAAACTTATAGTTTGTTTCTAGTTTTGTATGGTTTCTAGAATGTTTTAGTCATTTAGAGTGGTATAACCTAACTGAGACAAAAAAACGCTTTGTTTTAAATCCCACTGAATTGTTTGGCTTACATTGAGGAGGTCCATCTGCGTGCGCAGTGTGGGACTCTGGGAATATGTCACTTTAACAACAAGTGACAGAAACCCAATAGAAGTAAAAATTCATATATTTGAGCTGCTGTTTTTTAAATTGTACTGTCGACTTTGAGAAGGGCATCTCATGTTAAAGCCATTTTGATGTACAGGCTTGATATCCAGCATTCTTCCAAAGTGACCCGCATTAGTCACAGCTATCCAAGCGGAAATGAGCCCAATCTTTGGAAGTTGGCTGACGTTGAGAGCCCAAAGCCAGGGGTGACAGTTTTGAGGGTGGGTGCCATCCATCTTTGGACTGAGGTTATGTCGGGCTCTGATGAAGGGGTTTGTGGGATCTGTCTCCTATGCGTCTGGGGGCGCTGCTGTTGGACCAGAGGGCAGCGGAACAGCCAGGTCCAGATGGCAGTCAGCCTTCACACCCACATGCTTTAGCCTGGCAACCCCAGCCCTGCATGCCATGACTGCGCCCTGTGAATGCCAGCTGTCAGGCCAGGCATGCCGTCTAGCTCTTAACTTCCTAGACCCGAAGCAGCTTATTGGCAGAAACGATCTATCCACCATGTATATAAAATGACAAAAAACTATATATGCAATGTAAAAGTGTGATTTTGTTGATCCTGTAACAACATTCTTGTCTGAAATGTTGTCATAACCCTATATCTGCCATTAACCTAACACACCCATACATTCTCCCTAAAATCAGAGGACAATGATGGTGGATAACACTGATGCAGAACACTGACATAAATTGTAAACTACTATCAACAAAGATGATGTTCCAGGAACATATTGCACTCTGTGTTTTGTATATGAAGTGTATTATATCTTCATTCGGCTGTTGTTTGGTCTACCCAAAGCTCATAATAGAACTGAGGGGTTTTGACACATAGAGAAGTGGTGTGAGTATGAAGGTGTCATGGGGCAAGTGGTGACAAATGATGGCAAATTGGCGTGAAGGATCCTGCTGTTTCTTCACCATGTCCACATCTATCTATCTATCTATCTATCTATCTATCTATCTATCTATCTATCTATCTATCTATCTATCTATCTATCTATCTATCTATCTATCTATCTATCTATCTATCTATCTATCTATCTAGCTGTCTGTCTGTCTGTTTGTCTGTCTTTATGTCAAGCAAAATGTCTGTTATATCAAATCATGCACTTGCAACATGAAACTTTTTATGTAATTAACTCTTTCCCTGCCAGTGTTATATATTTCACAAAATGTTTTGATCAGGAGTTTCATGGCCCCCAGAATATTTTGTTGTATGAAAATCTGAACATGTAAAATATCAAAAGAAAGAACAGAGACTCTTTTAAACAAATCAGCAAACCAACAAAAAAAAAGTGGTTTTTTTTTTTCAACACTTGAATGTGGTAAGTTTAATAAAAAAGCAACATTTTGAGCAAAAGGCTACATCCAGATGGGATTCAAAAACAATGATCAAAACACAGATAGAGTAAATGGAGGCCATCAACACCCCTAAAGCTTACACAATCCTTTATACCATGGTATATCTGAATACTCGATTCTGATTGGCTGAAAGGTGTGCAATAAAACCGTTTAATGCACAGGTAGTTTCAAGTCATAAGCACAGAAACATTCCTCGCTGCATTATATTTCTCAGCAACGAAGGGGTTAAATCACTTTTTTAATTGCACTTAAATTATTTGGCCCCACTTTGTATTTGGTGGCTTTAACTACTATGTACTTACATAAAAAAAAAAGTATAATGTACTTAAACATGTTAAGTGTTCATATTGTATTGTAAAACACTTTTTCTGATAATTAGGTGGATACGTGTAAATTTAGGGACAGATGGTATAAGTTTAAGGGTAAAGTTAGGGACAGGTGTGGGTAAGTTTAAGGGTATGGTTAGGTGTAAGGGAAGTGTCAACAGTGTTATTATAAGTGTAACTACATACATTAATTACAGATGTAATTACATGCAGCTAAATAAAAAATGTAAGTACAATGTAAAAACATGAATGTACACAATACCTAAGTACATTGTATCAAATTATTAATTAAAATGTTAGTAGGTAGTAGTTAAGGCCACCTTATATAAAGTGGGTTCAATGATTTGAATGTACTTTGTAGAGGCAACCACCCTCCGCTATGCGTCAGACAGTTCTTTGCCTCCACGTCGTGCATTAAGGGTTCCAGGGTCGACATTTCAATCAGTAACATTAGGTAGTTTTGATTTATATGCTGTTTAATGTTGATGATTGCGTGATATTTGACAGTATTGCGTCAGTAAGGCTTCTATCACTCGTTTCTGCTTCTTCTTTCCCTGTGTTTTGATCAGGAGATTCTGTACCCGTTCAGAAGAAATATTACCTGTACCATATAACAGAGAAAACACAAAAAGCAAGTAAATTCTGACAATGGCAGGGAAAGAGTTAAAAAGTACATTTTATCTGCGCTGTAAAGTTGTGTAAGGACCACAGCACTACAAGAACCCAGAGGATAAATCATCCATCAGCAGCAGGGCATAGACTGATCAGTTGAAGGAAGACGCTATCTTTCTACTACCAGGTGAACGGACTAGACAAAGACAAACCAGTCTATTCCTGTGTCCTAATGATGGGAGAGAAATCTAGTCACCCACCCCCACTGCTGCCTTTCCACACACACTAACCACTAACACAGACAATGCAGGTAGTGTGTGCTGTTTTGTTATGCAAACTCATTTCCAAACAGGATTAGGAGCCCACCAGACAAATTCAAACCCTGCACACACACACACACACACACACACACACACACACACACACACACACACACACACACACACACACACACATTGACACAAACATTACACATAAACAATATGAATAGACTTGCTTGTGCATAGCTCTTGGAGAACCACCACAGAGGAGACAGACATTTGTCTTAACATCAATGAAAGGACAATGTTGTAGCGTAAATGTGGTGCACGCAACTGGTGCTCGCTGTTTTCTCTCACAGTGATTGAGTGCTACGCCGCAAACTCTGAGTTCTAGTGCCATGGTAATGGCTATAATGCACTCCAGTGGGCATTAAGGTTTGAGGTTTTTCCTCAGTACCACAGTCCGAGGGCCAGCTCCATTCACAAGTGACATCCGTAAACTCTTTCAGAGAACAGGGCAAATAGCATGACAGATTTAATAGCTTTTGGATCAATTCTAGCAGGGAACTAAACAAAGTGAACAGCTCAATGTCCACGTGCTGAGAGTCAACCAATACACATCACACAAGCACAGCTAGAAATCAATGGCTGGAACCGAACAACACTTCATTGTGCAGTTTAGACCTCAGAGCTTTTGAAACTCTCAGTTAGAATGAAGTCATCCAACTAGTTTGAAATTCATTACGCAAGCCATTCAGTTTTACTATTCTAACACCATGTCTACTATTACTATTATTAGGGGCCAAGCACTGAAGGTTCGTAGGCACCTATTGTATCCATTGACGTTCCTATTATTATTATTATTCCGTTTCTTCTTCTGTTCTGGAAGCCTACGGCAGCCCATAGAACCGCTTTGGGGAAAGTTGTGAAATTTGGCACGCAGATAGAGGACAATCTAAACTTTAACCACACTAATATTGGAGTCTCTAACTAAATCCATCTAGCGCCACCAACTGTCTAATATTTATGCTAATAACATTTGAACCGTAAGGGATAGAAACAAAACTATATTTTCCTCTGATTCCATGGTTCAAGACAATTTGATTGCATTTCTCCACCACTCTGATTTTCACAAAATTGTTCAACAAAAAGAACAAGGAATAAGGAATTCAAGTTGATTCGCCAAACCGTTCTCAATAATGTGCAAACGAATTTGACGAAAAGCACGGCAAAATTATTGTGATGCTATATCTCTACAACGCTTTATATTCGATATTCAATTTTCTCATATTAGCCATTTATAATTTTTGTTGTAAAATGCTATACCATGACAATACTCAAAAGGTTTTGGGGCAGTGCAACCTTGTGGTATAAAGTTATAATGAAATATCAAAACATTATAATAACTTTTGATTAGCTTTGCCTATTGTAATGAAAGCCTTTTTATTAGATTCCTTGGGTCATGCAAGAAAATAGGTAGCATTATTGCCATAGTCGGATGAACTTCCTGATGCCATTTTGACCCACACCATATCAGTTTGGTCGCAGCGTCACATTTCATGTTGTATCTTTATTGGCTAGTCAGTAGCGCAGGTCGTAGCAAGTTGCGATGGTCAATTCCTCCCGATTGTGCCGTATGGGCTTGATTTTGTCTGTGGGGAATTGATTGGAGGGCTGTGGTTTGCTATTGGTGGATCATGTGAGTGACAGGTTGCCCCGCCCTCGTCATCAGAGAAGGCAGGGGAAATATTCTGATTCACGATTACCAGGACTAGGGTTGGGAACCGAGAACCGGTTCTTATGCAGAACCGATACTTATTTTTGAAAAATACCGGAATCGCGCAAAATTCCTGAGTTTCGGTTCCGAAAACGTTTCTGGTGCAATGTGTGTGCGAAGCGCTGGGAGCGTATCCTTTAATAGTGGGCGACAGCTAACCTCATCATGACTATTAATTACGTTGCCTGCCGCTTCCAGAAGTGCAAACAATTAACTAGTGGTGGGCCACTATCGCCGTTAACGTGCTGCGTTAACGTGAGACTCTTATCGGGCGATAAAAAGGGAGCGAGAACGAGTCTTCGAACCTGCGTGTATGCTGTGAGATTACCACATCAAGCGTGAACGCTGTCTTCCGAACTCGGGCGCGCACCCGCGAACCGTTCTCGAGTCCTGATGAGCGTGACTGACATACTGCAAGCAGAGAGCTGTAGCCTACATATAATTTCTGCTCGTCGTCAGCATTCTTTAGAGTATTTGCAGTACATCCGCGGCAGATAGACGCAAGTGCCATTACGTACTGAAGCTTTGGTAACAAAACTAACGGTTCAAAAACAAAAATATAAAAGTTAGGTGAACAACGCTATTCATTCTGCCACCTCCTCGCTCGACGTTGTTACCAAGTAACGGGGTAAACAGCTGCTGCTTTGATGACGCAAACGCACCTCGGTTTCGGACCCGAAAATATAATATGAACACGGTCCAGGGAGCAATCGAACTCGGGTTCGGTCCAGGCAATCGAACCAAGTGTGAAAGCACCAGTCATTATTTGGGTAGCACACATATTCTGAATGCCTTCGCAGAATTCAAATGAGCCATTTTAATCTAGATTAATGCTGAATTACCATTTATTATTTACAAGTTCACTGAATAACTGAATTTCTATTAAATTAATATACAAATAACTAATAAATATAACTATATATATATATTATATATATATATATAATATTTTGCAAGAATGCTTTTAATACTGTAATATATGTACAGTACAGGACTTTTGACATTGCCAACCTGTAAATGAATCAGAGATCATGTAATAAACACAAAAGGATTGTTTGAGTTGATTATGCCTTTTCCTTTACCACTATTTGTTTAATAATTTTAATGGAACCGGAATCGAACCGGAATCATTAGGCGGAATCGAACCAGAACCGAACCGGAAAATTTCTCACGATTCCCAACCCTAACCAGGACACAAGAATAGAAAAAGAATGATGATTATAAATATATAATCCAAATCCATAAAAATAGTCTTTAATTATTGGTGACACATTTTATTTTTTTATTTTTTGCTAGAATTAGAAGTCTTTAGTCAGGCCTTTTCAAATAATATTTAGCAAGACCCAACAATACGACCTTATTGGTGGCAAGAGTAAATAACACCATGGAGCCATGCAGGGTTTTTCCAATTAATTTTGAGTTTCAAAATTATTCACAGCAATTTTAAACGTAGAATTAAATAGTTTCCCACTCATCTTGGTCTCTTTGAGTCTAAGCATGGCTTCGCATCCATAATGCAACAGAGAAGCCCCGCCTCCCTGACCAGAAGCCTCTTTGAAATCGAACTCGGCGCTCTATCCCCACAGCTAATTCCTGCGAGACGCCGGACGGCATCGGCGCTTAATGAGAGATGGCATTTCAAAGGCATTAATTGAGAGCGCTGGTGGAGTGATCCGACAGCAACCTGCTTTCAGATTGTGTCGAGGCTTTGTGTTGATTCAGAGGGAGCCCATCTTTTGATTTAATGCCACCTCGGGGCCGACGTGTAAACTTGCCGTTTCTCGTTGAGAAGATCTGGCACAGTTAATCACGGAGGTCGTCCAAGTGTTATTTACTGTAGGATAAAAAATAAAAACTCTTGAATTTGACACAGCATAACTGTTTGATAGAATAGAAAATGAAAAGTATGCCATCATTTACTCATCCTCACATCAAATATTTATTTCTTCCTTCTGTGGAATGCAAAAGCATGCATTTTGAATAATTACTGTTCGCACAGTTTTTTTTTCATACAATCACATAAATGGGGCTGGAGCTTTCAAGCTTCCAAAACAGTGCAAAACCATTTTTTCAGATGCAAATGTTGGTCTTTGTCTGAAACAAATCTGTCAAATGGCTTCAGAAGACTTAGCACAAGTATTGCATGGGCAATTTTTGTACACTTTTCTGATGATGTTCCTTCCTTTTTTAAACCTGAAAGCCGATTTATTTTGCATGGAAAAGAGCAACCAGAACATTCTTCAAAATATGTCATTTTGGCTTCCAAAGAAGAAAGTGAGTTGTGCAGGTTTGCAATGACATGAGTGAACCATTCCTTTAACTATTAAAGACAGAGCTTTAAGAGTGAAGTTTGTATACTTGTGTGAATCGTCCTATAGTGTGAATTAAATATCATTTGATTATGTAAATCATATTTTAAACTAGTGAAAAACAAAAATTTACCAAATTACTCCAGAACTTTATTTCATGAACTGAAATACTGTTAATATATAGTAAAGAGAAAGCCAAATGAATCAAAGTTCAGCACAAAGGTTAATACTAATACATATGAAGGTGCACAGCGTTATTCACACAAATACAAAACACCATCATGGTGACACACACGGCACTAAAATAATGCAATAATCATTGATTTAACAGCAGAAGATGTAACATAAAACACTAACGTACATAACTGATAAGAATAGTAATAATAAGAAGAAGCAGTTATTTCAATGAAAAACCACCAAATGTGAGGCATGGAAATACTGGTAATATCAATTTACTTTTTACTTCCAAAAACTGTACATTTAACATTTAAAATTACACAACATGTTTCATTATCTATTACGTTTTTTTGTTTGTTTGTTTACCTTACTTCCCATTAAACAATTATCAGGTTTTTACCATAGCATTCAGTCTTTCATACTGTTCAAATCATTTAGCATTAAATGCATTGAATAACCCCAGACTTCCTAGAAAGTGTACCTAAGGCAGAGATGAACTACAGTAAGGGAAGGTCATTATCTAGATGGGATTGACCCCCGAGCCCCTCTTCGTGCTTTTTTCTCTTTTAACCAGTCGCACTGGGATCCCACACACTGCCTTTTCATAGGAATACCACTCTGAATTTGCCTTCAGGGCCCCGAGGTTATGAATAACCAAGAATGGATTATTTAAGAAGTATATCCTTTGTATTTCCCCTTGTAAAAACCCTGTGGAGTCAATATTTCAAATCTGGTTATTGATTGCTGGCATGAAAATTAAAAGCATTATCATTTTATCAATCATTATGCTTGTGTTATTGCATTTTCATTTTCGGAGGTCAATAGGGTTCCTACCATGGTTCACAATATGTCTGGCTAGCATTACTATCAGACCCTTCTGCTATACTGTAACTACAAAATTATGTAGACATACTGTATTTGGGAGATTTAAAGCTTTTTAAAGCAGATGCCATTGAAGATTATTGTAATATGTAGAGTATTATTATGAGAGAGATTGACTAAAAGAGTTTATCACCTGCATCTAGATGTTATTCTTCTGAGGAAAGCAATGTCTTTGTCCTTTCAACAGTTAAGGGGATTTCCCATGCCAGCGCTAGTCAGCGCGTTTGTCCGTTGCATCTCATTGTTTACAACCTTGTTTCAGTCCCTTTCAATATAAAAGTCTTTGCTCCCCCGACTCACTCATAAAGACGGTCTTTGCTGCATCTGATGGTGTAATTTAGGAACTTTCACTGAAGTTCATATCACGATCACTGATGGACCCTCTCAGTGCCAAATACGGCATATCATTTATATAAACAACAATAGCCATTATTATAAAAGTATAAGAAGTTTGTACAAAAGGAAATAAACATAAGCAAACAGTTCAGTACATGATTTCAGTTAAGTGAAAATATAAAGTTATTAAATGTAACTTTGCCCTTAGCCAAATCAATTTAGTAGATGAATAAGACCACAGACTTTCCATTTGATATACCTAAAATGAATTATCCCTCATGTTTAAGCACTATCTACATACAAGCCAGCGGCAAATTCCCAAAGGACTGGCCAAGATGAAGCTTGAAAACCTCTGAACAAATTGTCATATATGCGCTATGTTTATATATAAGTTGCATATTTTAGGTCTAAATAATTACAGTCTCATCTAAAAAAAGTAATTTGACAATATTTGTAAAATGATGGCGTTTGCTCATCCACCATGAAGTCTCTGTGAGAATATCTTGGAAGTGGAGTGATAAAAAAGGGGAAACGGTTCCAGTGCTGATACTGGGGGAATATCACACGGCTGGAAAAGGGTCTAAGCCAATCAGATTCCAGAACCAGAAAGAACTGTTGTACATAATGTAATATAATATAATATAAAGACATTAGACTTTGGTGGGACATGAATGAAGTGTAAAGCACGAGTGATTTACATGATAACTCAATGCAAAGATGCGAATAGACATTCTATGCACGCGATTTGAGCGTTTCGGACATTTGACGCACGTGAACTTTGGCAGATATTCACACCGCGTTATCAGGAGCTTGCTCTAGTAGTGACAACAATGAGGACAAAAGCATATGTGGATACCCGGAGCTGTACGATACATCTGCGTACTTTACAGAAACAGGAATAATAAGGATCTTGCTTGGAAGAACGTGAGTGAGGAGGTCGGACAAACAGGTAAAGGCTGGAATAAACTACATGACTTTAGCCCCGATTTACAGTCTGAACAAATTGGCGCTATTTGACGTCAGAGCCAGGCTGCAGATTTGAGCCGACAGATTCCATGGAAAATCCCGTAGTATATCATGGTCATAGATTCTGATTTTTTAGCTTCAGATTTTGATTCCATCGAGTTGTTGGATATCAAACATGTTTGATACTGAGCCGGTTTTTGAACACATGTGCGTGCTGACCACTAGATAATCAAAGAAGAAGAAATAGAGACATACAAGATCACAAAGTGGAACTCCGTCATGGAAGAAAAACGTATTCAGCTGTGGCAGGAGCACGAGTGTCTCTATAATGAGGACGAAAACTAGAACCTCAACAGAGTAGACAAAGGAAAAAGCTGGACAGAGCAGAGCTAAACATAATTAGCAAGCAAAATTCTGAGGTAAACATTTGTCTTCATTCATTCGTTATTATGTTAATATTTACCATTACGGGTTTTACATTAACGCTTTCCCGGGATACGTGTTTAAACATGATTAAAGCGTCAATAGCTGTGAATTATTAATTGTATTACATTAAATGTTAACGGATTATTTAATAACGTAAACAATGTTGTGCTACTCGATGCTCGTGCATCTGTCTGTGTGAGACTCGTGTAGGAATCAAAACACCAAAGACTATTGTATTACGTAACTTACATATAAATATTGTCAACGAAAGAAGCTCCAAACAAAGCCACACCAGAGCATGTGCTTCTTCCAGCAACAGCGTTTCTTTAATGGAGAAACTCATTGTTTTAAAGACATTCATGATTTAATTACTTATTTATTCATAAAGACGGCTGTTTTTGAATGACTGTTTAATGAGTCACTCTTTAAGACCGTGCACCACCTACTGGCGGGCTTTGCTTTAAATGTATTGCATTTCATCTTTCTAAATTTAAAATCTCATCTTAAAAACATTTATCTTATAACAATCTATATGCAATTATAATTTAACAATGTGATATGATAATGTATAAATGCATTTACCTTTTTCAGTTTGAGAGGTTCCGAACGATTTTAAAGTCTGGTAGTGTGTGATGCCCAGCTTTTCTCTGTAACCATTTACAAAGTCGGCAAGTCTATGATGCCTAGTTTTTTAAAAATCGTGTAGTGTATTCCAGCCTTAAGTTGTAAAAAACGCTCTTTACTCAATTTGAGCTATACATATTTAAACTACAAGCTAGCTAAAGCCATCAAATTGAGCTTATTCGCCGTATTTTAAAAACAATCCACGTCAGCCATTTCGCAGCGAGACTGAAGCCCCTTCCATGGTGTGAATTCACATCTGTTGTGTAGTAAATGCCATGCGTGAATGAAGCGAGTAAACTGGAAATGTTCAAGCGTCCAACTACGCGAATAATAGCATGATTTGTTTGCGCAAGTCGCAGTGTGAAAGCACAGTAACACAGAAAGCATTATTAGATTAATATGTCAGACAATCACTCAGCAATTGGAATGAATGTGTCATGAATGCTCAGGTGTGTAAGAGCACTGAGGTTTCTCTTTGACAGACAGCACATGCATCGGTTGGAACAGCCACTTACACTACAGAAAAAGGTGCTCAGTTTTGGCTAAAGCTGAATGGAGGAGTCGATATGTTTGAGCTCAGATTTCCTTTCAAGTTAAACCAGGCTTAAAAGTTTCCTTTCATGGTTGATATCCGCTGACCAAGAAAGAGATATGCATGGAGGTATAGATATATTTATTGTGACAGCTCATCTTGATGCTCAGTTTCAGCTCGCCAACACAAAATAGACCCGAGTGTCTGTTTTCAGAAGTCAATCAAACTCAAGACCTAAAAGCAGCGGTTGTTTCCTCGGGTCCTTAGCAATAGCAAGAGCTGTCACAATGACATGTTTTGATTTAAGCAGAATTACTCCAGCTCAAGTCTGTCAGTGCATCAGTACCTGTGGTAGATCGGCGCTTGTGCACCTGGCACATGGTTGAGCGCACCTGCATCAGCTCCAGCTCAGAGAACATAGAGTGTGTTTGCACTGCTATGGTGATAAGATCAAAATATCTGCCCCATGTGGCCAGCAGGTGTGAGGTAGGCCTGATAAATGCCTTCGGAGACATGCTGAAGACAGGGTTTTCATGGGTGATAGAGGATTACGGGCAGTTGGGATCTGATTTAGGAACCGTACACCTAGGTGCCGGCTGCTTTGGGTAGAGGTCTGTTTTACATGCATGAAAGGACATTCACACCATCTGTGAGTCTCATTACCGTCTTTCTTAAAAAAACCTACTTCACAAATGGCAGAACTGTGCTACAGTGATAGAAACGAATGCAAATATTACAGTGTTTAAATAATTAAAGTTGATATTGTACCTTTATATTTGGTCAGACACTTGCATGTGTCATTATATTATTAACAGTTTACCATCAAGTTCAAATGGAGTTACGAGGTTTAGGGGCCGACAACTCATTTATGCATTTTGGCTGCATTTACACCACAACAGCGTTTTGTGGGCCTGAGAAGTGCACATTTTTTAAAACAATACCGTTATCGTCTCTGTATAAACTACAAAAACGTAACGTGTTCAGTCTATAGGCATGTAGTGTTTCTTTAAATGACATTGCCATCTACTGGCCTGCCATGCATTAAACAGCATTTTTAGTCATTTTTGTGGATCCACGTGAACAGGGAATGTTTTGATGCAGGGAATGTTTGGATTGTTTCTGCGTTTTTGAGTTTTGGGCACTTAAAAAAACGCAAACTTTTGAAAATGGGTTTCTGGATTATCGTTTCTGTATAAACTACAGTGAATCTGTGCAAACGTTGATGTCATGCATGTGTCACATGTACAGTCTATAGGAGCAGTGTTTCTTTACAAAGTGACATCGCCATCTACTGGCCTGACATGAGTAATACAACACTCATAGAGGTTTCGCGGATCCATGTGGACGTGGAATGTTTTACAACGTTGTCTTCTGTACATGAGAAATGCAAAGGAAAAACATTCCTGCTTTTAGCACATCTTTGTCATGTATGACCTGCGGTGTAGCCTCTATGCTGTGGGCTACGCGACGATTTTCAGTTATACTTCTTCGTCGTTGTCCGTGGCAACGCGCAGTAACACATGCAGAGGTAGCATGATACCCCTGAGGGAGGGGTTCTGGCAGACCAATCACAGCGCTTGCAGTCTGCGTAGAATCCACACATTGTTGACTTTTTGGAGAGGTGCGCGTAAGGGTACGTCGTAGTCTACGTGTTCTACACACAGTTCTACACACAGACTACAACGTAGCTACAGCGTACACTCAATACAGAAGTATAAATTGGGCTTAAGAAGGCAGAAAAATACTGTTGTATACCTTCCCAGCTAACAAAAATATGTTCTAAGAACATTTTGCTAAAGTTCCCATTATGGGTCCGTTCACACGACACTGTTTTAAACTAAAAACTTTTGGCCATTAATTTACACGACAACAGCGTTTGGGGCCTGAAAACACAAACTTAAAAAAAGTGTTTCAAAGTGCAAGTTTTTGTAAACAATCCACATAAACTACAGAAACGTCTATAGGAGCGTAGTGTTTCTTTACAGTGACAGCGCCATCTATTGGCCTGACATGAGTAATACAGCGATTATAGTCATTTTTGCTGATCTGTGTGAATGGGGATCGTTTTGACAACGTTTTCATCTGTACGTAAAACTTTTCAACAAAAAAAAATGTATTAAATATTTGCAAAACCTGCAGACGTGAAGGGTGAACAATGATTTATGAATAATAATAATAAAAAAGACCAAATTAATTCAGCAACAATGAATTTAGTCTTACTTTGTATATTGTCCAGATTTATATGTGTTATATCTTTTACCATTACAGTAGACATGCCTATTATCTTGCTTGTATGAAATAGTTCAGATAAATCCATCCAATCGCTCTACTAATGTCCGTCATGGGACATTCCAGTGCGGACTCAAGAGAACGGTACTGTGACAAACAGAAATGTACAATACAAAGAGAAAGAATTGATTAGGACAGAGCATTTAAATATTGCTAGAATATGATATGCATATGCACTGAACCATCAAAAGCACAGTCAATAGAGAATGTGGGGTTGTGGACAGACACACAGGTTTTATACATGATATATTAGGCGTCTGGGGAGGCAGGGGTGGGGGCGCTCGTTTGGGGTTAACATTGCAACAATAAAAAAGCTTTCAAGATGTGGACGACAGTAAATCTTGAAAGGATCTCAGAAAAAAGGGCAATAAACATAGCAAAGGACGAATATTTCTCTGTCCCAAACCCTGCATCTGTCCCATCGGCACATATGAAGCCGTAGCAGGCTATAAAACACATACATGTAAAGAATGATTCCCAAAACGATACAAGTCACAGTGGAATGATAATCTTTCCAATTGTTCTTCGTTTTCAGTAAGTTTGTTTCATGTGTGTACATCTTTAAGTCATTTGACCTGTAGTTCTGACCTGACCTGGGTAATCTATTTATTTTTATTTATACTTTAGTCCATTTAATAGTGAGTTTCACATCCACAACTCCTTTAAATTGTAACGATACACCATGCAGTCTGCTGATTCCATAGCTGAAGAATTCCAAACTTCTACAGCCATTAATATCAGCACAAAACCTGTGCGGCGGGATCTTCGCGGAGTGGGTTTTCATGGCCGAGCAGCTGCATGCCAGCCTCACATCACCAGGTGCAATGGCAAGCGTCAGATGGAGTGTTGTAAAGCTCACGCCACTGGACTCTGGAGCAGTGGAGACGTGTTCTGTGGAGTGATGAATGGCAGTCAGATGGTTGGTTTGGTGGATGCCAGGAGAACGTTACCTGCCGTACTGCATTGTGCCAACTGTAAACTCTGGTGGAGGAGGGATAATGGTATGATATTGCTTCAGCATAGCAGCACATTTTTGATAATGCTATGCTTACAACTTTGTAGCAAGAGTTTGGGGAAGCCCTTTTGCTCCAAAGCAAGGTCCATATCAAAGTACCATACTTGAGTTCACTGAGCTCTTCAGAACAACCCTTTTCCACAAATGTTTGTAAATGCATATGATTACATTTATATGAATAATATTTATATCCTATATACTTTAAATTATATAAATGTATGTGATTATGGAGTCGTCATTGGCCCTTCATCATAATGTTGTGTTATGAGTCTTGATATGTTTTCAGGCCAAGGCTACCAAAGACCACCCAGTGCGGTCCACAATGTAGCACTTTGAACTATGTTACACGAACACAAAGGGTCCTCTTAGGGGGAACCTTTCCTCTCTGGTCTTTATGAAGTGTGAAGTGCTGTGCATGTTCAAGTCAATCAAGCTCTGGACAATGTCTCAGGGCCCTTTCTGCGGCTGTCGACTCTTTGTGTGCACCGGGTCTGTATACTTATAGCATGCATGCATGAACTACTGGAGGGCCAAAGGACTTCACAACACTGATATTTGCTGTACAAATGACATAGGCATCACTATGGCTTAAGCCAAGACAATGTGTGTGCATACAGGACACAGATAAAGAGTTTTTTCTATGGATCAAACCACACGCTTGGTATTTTTAACAGCGGATATCAAGCTGTTCTGCGAATATCAAGCTGGGAATAATGAACAAAGTTCAAAGCTCTGTTTGTCACATGCACATCTGGTATAATGGAGATTGATACCCTTCATGGTCTTCGCCAGAGTTTGTTGACAAAATGAGTCAAGTGGAAACATTGAAAAAGTAGTACAGAAATACATACAAGGGATGGTCAACCCTGTAAAAATGAAAATCTTTGTTGTTCCAAATCAGTATGCTTTACTTTCTCATGTGGAACACACAAGAAGATATTTAACAACAAAAAGCACATAAAACAAAGCAAAGCAAATGAAAGCAAAACAAACAAAAAGCAAAGCAATACAAAACAGACAAAGCAAAACAAAACAAACAAATGCAGGTCAACACAAGTAAAAACAAAGCAAAGCAAAGCAAAACAAATCAAAATGAAGCAATGTAAATAAAATAAAATAAAATAAAATAAAACAAATAAAATAAAAGCCAAGCCAAGCTAAATTAAACAACAAAAACTAAAGCAAAGAAAAACAAATCAATACAAATCAAAACAAAACAAATGAAAGCAAGGCAAAACAAAACAGTAAAAAGCAAAGCAAAAAAATAAATAAAAACAAAGCAATGTAAATCAAATCAAAGTAAATCAAAGCAAAACAAACAAAAGCAAAGCAATACAAATAAAAACAACACAAAACAAAACAAAACAAAACAAAACAAAACAAAACAAAACAAAACAAAACCAATCAAATTAAATCAAAGCAACAAAATCAAAACAAAACAAAACAAATATTGTGACCATGCAGAAGCTGTCAAGCAGGTTTGTGTAAGGCAGGTTTGAGATATAGCGCAGGAAGTGGTGCTATGGGACTACACAAAGTTTCAAGAAAAAAGAAGGTTAATATTTGGCATTTTACAGCATATCATACATCTTTCTAAAAACTTGCGTAACATATATAAAAAGTATAAAAGTATAATAAAATTAAATAATTACATTTTGTACTTTTGTCATATTAAAAAGAAAAGAACATTTTACATTTTACACCATATCCGCTTATATGAAATATTTTTATTTTATTTGTCATATGCTTTTAAAATGTTGTATATTGTAATACTTCATATAAAGTTTTTCCAATTTTTTAAATATATTTTAATGGTTTCTTTTGGTTTTACTGCAATAACAAAATAAAATCAATTATTTATGACTTAGATTTCGGTGAGATTGTGTTCAGAAGACTTGGAATACGACCATAGTCGCACTTTTGTCCTTTTTCTCTTTAGAGCCCCGGGTTACAATACGTTTTCAGTGGCCATTTGGAAACACATACAGGTCAATTCTGCCTGTTTTAATAATTTATATTTTGAGAATACACTTGTATTACTGACATCATGATGTGTTCAAAATCCAAACCAGACACACAAAAAACAAGTTCCATTCAGGACTCTAGCCTGGGTGTTTTGACAAAAGCCTCTGTGACCGCAAAGGATTGACCCCATGTCTTTCAGTCACAAGACTGGAGAGCTGCGGGCAAGAGCGAAGTGCCTTTGGACTTCATGTATCAGCACACACATCTAGCCTTTGCTTCTGAGCTCCATTCCCCCTAAGACCACCGCCATTTTCCATTAACATCCCAAGAATTTTAATCTGAGTTTCCCTCTTACAGCGCAGGAGAGTCGTTTCACCAAAGCCCGGGAGACGCGTCTGACGATGGGGATCATGGATAGATTCCTCTTTATTTTCACTTCACCCTCCCTCCCTCGTTTCTTTCTCCAGTTCTCTACCCCTTCCTATGGTAATCCCAGCATCCCTCTCTTCATGTTACACCCTGCAGGAGTTTGGGGCGACGTATAAGCTATTGTAATCATCAGCTGTCATTATCTCGCCCATTGATGGATTGTTGGGTTTATCTGCGATGAAAGTATGGCAATACTTTGGCTTCACTTTACCGGCTGCATTACGTCTACGCCGACAAATAATCAGAATTTCACTCTTATCGCCGAGGCAAATTTCTCTAGCAAAACTCTCTCAGAGGGGAGAAAATGGCACAAAATAAAAGTCCCCAACTGAACAAACAAAGAAGATCTCTGATTAATGAACTGGAGCAGATTTGTGAATCATTTCTTACATTTATTTTGACACAGTAAATAAAACATTCTATCTATCTATCATCTCATAGCAACCATCAGAACACCCTAGCAACCACCTAGAACACCATAGCAACCACCCCTAATACCCTAGCAACTGCATAGCAACCACCCTAGAAACCACCCAGAGCACCCTGGCAAACAGCAATAATATATTAGCAACTGCATAGCAACACCTTAGCAATCACTAGAGTTACCCTAGCAACCACCTGAGTACCCTAGCAGCCACATAGCTTTTTTCCTATAGACTGTACTGACTTCAAAATTCAATATCTATCTATCTATCTATCTATCTATCTATCTATCTATCTATCATCTATCTATCTATCTATCTATCTATCTATCTATCTATCTATCTATCTATCTATCTATCTATCTATCTATCTATCTATCATCTATCTATCTATCTATCTATCTATCTATCTATCTATCTATCTATCTATCTATCTATCTATCTATCTATCTATCTATCTATCATCTATCTATCTATCTATCTATCTATCTATCTATCTATCTATCTATCTATCTATCATCTATCTATCTATCTATCTATCTATCTATCTATCTATCTATCTATCTATCTATCTATCTATCTATCATCTATCTATCTATATATCTATCTATCTATCTATCTATCTATCTATCTATCTATCTATCTATCTATCTATTTTCTGATAGATTGTATTGACTTCAAACCCGTCAAACTTTAAACTTCAAACTACTTTAAGCTGAAAATCTTTAAACTTTAAGCTTTTAAAAAAAATTCAAACTTTCTGGTCCGGCTTTCTCAAGCCAACTACAAACTTTTTTTAATCTAGTTTAGATTATAATTGTTTTAAAATCTAATGTCTTATTTTTATGATTTTGGTTTTACATTTTTATTTTTTATATGAATTTTAAGTCTTGGTTTAGTTTTTGGAAAAAGAGTAAAACAATAGAATAGATAAATAAAATATCTAAAAAAAATCCTTTAATGTGACCTAATTTTCACCCTTATATTGCTTGAAAATGTCTTTTTACCATTTCTTTTACATTTCCCACCATTCTTAAGCACCTTTAATTCACTTAAACGGTCCTGTGGTTTGATAAATGATATTTTAAAAGTACTAATATTCCATGTGGGCTCTCATTAATACAAGCTCATAAAAGCTGTATGAATGATAATTATAAAAGTATTAGCAAATTGCAGTTTAAATAGAGAATAGGATGTCAACTTGAGTATTTCACCTCAACTACCAAAAATATACATATAAAAATGTCCACTGAGTGAATGAACCATTATAAGGTTATAAACTCACATATAGACAGGGACAGCTGCACAGAATCCACAGGGGAACCATGGAAATACTGGATAAGACATAAACCTGAGAGATGTGAATATATGGACCACGTGGAGCAGAACTGAATCAGACGGATGGGGAGCTGGGTTTATGAATTAAGGGTGCTTATCCCAGAGGCATTTGGAAACTTTCCTCCAGTTCTTCTAGACTTTACAAAGCAGAAAGTTTGCACTGACAGCTTTTTAAAGATGTTTTTCTATTGTGCAACGTGCTAAGCACTTCGTCAAGCCTGGCTTAAACAAAATCCAAACGTGACGGAGAGGTTGTGCGGATTAGACATGCTCTTTGGCCGAGGAGCGCCTGCACAGACCGACAGGCCATAAGCCTTATTGAGATTTTAATGGTGTGAATGCTGACAAAGACGAATGATGGCACATGGACGATTTACTCCATCTGTGTGTTTAATTTAGATTTAGAATCCATGCTTAATGAAAAACGAGCAATATGTTGTTAACTTAAACAGAAAATTCAAATGTTGATGGATGTGCTATCCAAAACACCCACTCACACAACTTACAGTCAACTGAGCCTTGTGTTTCATTTCATTCTCTTACAAGAGCTTTCCATGCTTATCAGTACGATCTTTAACTCGAAATCAAACCTAAGGTTTATAGTGTCATGACACACTTTAACTTTAATTTAATTACAATGAATTACTAAATTACAATTATTTAGTTTATTTAACAGGGACAATACACTAGGCATTGTACACACAGACAACAGATGCCGTGTACATAGGGCTTATAGCGTAGAGCTTGTCCCTGGTTAGGCTTTTACATGAAAAATTATGTAGCGTTATGAATCAGTGTATCGAGTCATGATTCGGATCAAACCGGCAAACTGCTGAAATCACGTGACTTTGGCGATCCGAATCATGATCCGATACACTGATTCATAACGCTAGGAAGCTTCAGGAAGCAGTGTTTTGAAATCGCCCATCACTATATAAGTCATTATTTATTTATTTTTGCGCTAAAAACTATTCTCGCCTTCATAAAATGATTGTAGAGCCACTGTAGTGAGATGGACTTTGTAACGACGTCTTTAGTGCCTTTTGGGTCTTGAGAGAGGAAATGACATCACTGTCAATGGAGGGCTTTCTGAGCCATCGGATCTCAACACAAATATCTTCATCTGTGTGTGAAGATGAACGGAGGTCTGACGGGTGTCCATGGACATGAGGGGAGGAATTAATGACAGGATCTTCATCTTTGGGTGAACTAACCCTTTAAGTTCAAATCAACAGCATTTATGGCATAATGATGTTTTTTTGCGATAAAAAGAAGCATATTAATAAATGCCAAAATACAAAGAATAAAGAATCAAAGCAAAATATAATTAAATATATAATATACTAAATAAGGCCTGTTTTGTATGGAAGCTTGTCCGCTGAATAAAACATAAAAGTATTGTTTTTATCTCAAAAGTCAGAATCATGTGATTTTCATTTTTTTTCACTGATTTTTCAGAATATCGTAATTTCCATGAAGAAAAGTCAGAGCTGCAAGTTTATAAAAAATAAAAATAAAAAATACAGTAATTTGACTTTGTTTCTCAGAATTTTTCTCAGAGTCTTGCAATTCTGCAGAAAAAGTCAGAACCGTGAGTTTATATAATTTTGTGGTTTCACTTTATTTTGATGGTCCCTTTAACATATTCTGTTGACTATAAGTAGTGTTGCACCTACATCGCCACTAAATATCATTAGAGTGTTAGTAGAGTTTCAGTAGACTGGTAGGGTTAGGTTAGAATAAGGTGACATGTAGTTGCAAAGTTACTAATAGTCAGTGGAATGTCTGTTGAAAGACCATTAGAATTAAGTGTTAGCAGATATTAAGCAGACAGTCTACTAATACTCTAATCAGAGTTAGTTGACATGGAGGGGCAACGTTACTTATAGTCAACAGAATGTTCAAAAGGGACCATCAAAATAAAGTGTTACCAAATTTGTTATTAAATTGCGTTTTTTTTTTCTCTCCAAATTTTCTGAGGCACTTCAGTACAGTTAAAGTCAATTATGGCAAATCTTTGGAGGAGAAATGTGAAGCTTATACTGTTATTAAAGCACTTATATTGATTATTATGTTAAAATGTTTATATTATCCGGGCTGAGTTTAAAGTTTTTATTGCTGCTTTAAGGGTTTTAATGAGCATTTTATTTCAAATTAAAATCAAGTTAACATGCATATTGTTTTACATCTTTTGGCAATACAATTGAAACAGATTGACCCGATTCAGTGTGTGTGTGTGTGTGTGTGTGTGTGTGTGTGTGTGTGTGTGTGTGTGTGTGTGTGTGTGTGTGTGTGTGTGTGTGTGTGTGTGTGTGTGTTATTTTGTCTTTATTGTTACCTTCTGGTCCATCCTTCCTTTATTTACGTACATTTATTTGTCTTTAATTATTTCTTGTATTTTATTTGAGAAGGGATTCCCTCTCTTGTCTCTTCATGGAAAAGCATGTATTTCTAATATAATATTTGCCTCATTTGGAACAGCATTAAAAGACTTGGCACACAGAAGGCTCTAGTCCTTTCGATTCCTTCAGTACAGTGGCTATCAATAGAGAATTACATGTGCAGATCAATACATCTTTTAGTTATAATGCAGCATAAGATAAATGTAACTGCTCTGTATCCATGCAGAGTGTTAAGAAACCTAAGTACCTATTTGAACAAATCCAGACATAATACGCTTTCACTAATCCTATCTTTCATATCACTGAATAAACTTTTTGCA
>CM040929.1:34540000-34667500 GCA_023029165.1 Gobiocypris rarus
AAGCCTGATCTAAAGTTTGGTGAGGTGAGCTATGCTTTTTGTTAACTTTTATTTAGACGGTGCGGAGAACGCCAGATACCGAGCACACAGCTGTCACACTCTCCGTCTTCACTAGTTTACGATCTGTTTAACAGTCCTGTCTAATACGTCATTAGATCGAGCTGTTTTACAAAGAAAGTATACAGTATATGAAAAAGTGTTAGTGTTTGCAGTGTAATTGATACCCAATGTGACTAGCTGAGCAGAAATACATAAGCTAATCATGTTTTGCCTGGTACTCTCAAAGTTGCGTTTTTCTCTTGAGCGTAAAGGTTGAGAGGTCAATCGATCACTGTTTCCATGTTCATACACTCTAAAAAATTCTGGGTAAAAAACAACCCAATGTTGGGTCAAATATGGACTAACCCAGCGATTGGGTTGTCTTAATCAAATATTTAACCCAACCACTGGGTTGGTCCTAGACTGGATGCCAGCCGAATTTAGCCCCGCCCACAAAAATTTTTACTCGGGCAATTCGGTCTGGTGTCGATCCACAGAGGAGTAATTATGCCCGAACAGAAACTGTTTGGACCAATGAAATTGTCAGGGCGGGCTTTAGATGATGATGGACAGATGATAAACAGTAACGTAATCATCCACGCCATCAAAGGCGCTTTGGGTTGAATTTGCTCTTATCCTAAACGGAGAACTTGTTCAGATATGCATTCACCTTCACTATTTCTCTCAGAAATGATGATCGTGTTAGTAAGTACTCTGTGGATACTTAAATTCTTTTATTACAATACTGGCAAAGATCGCTTACACTCATCTTTTCTTGTGGCGTTACTTAATCCAGCGTGTGTTCAGACAGGGTTGCCACGCTTTTTTGCAATGTCGCGCACAATTGCTACTCAAAACTATAGCCCAAAACAATAACTTTCCAGGGGGTTCTCCGGAAAAAGTGGCGTTTGGTTGGCAAAATATGTTATTTTGGCAAGGTTGCCTGCTAAAATTCGCATTCCTGGGTTTATATAATCACATAATTGGGGTCGCTTCAACCCGTGGACATGGAGAAAAACACGGACTTGGCAACAGTGCAGTTGAGTTCTGTTGACATTTGACAACTAACGTTACGCGTCGCTCCGTTGCTCTGATTGGTTGTAGGTCTATCCAATTGAGGTCTTTCCTGGCTCGGTTGAAACACTCCCATAATCAAAGCTCAATGGAGCGGCACCAGACTCATATTCTGACTAGAATTGAGTATGGCCACGCCAGGCTAGGTTGGTCCATATTTGACCCAACATTGGGATAAAACAACCCTGCATTTTTTTAGAGTGTAGAGTTCGTTTGTGGAGTAAATATATAAGCTATAATCTGTGTGTAGATGGCTTTGTGCTGGTGTTTCGCACACGTTCGGCCAATCTGAGCACACTTACATCACTTGTAGCTCATTGTGTTGAGTTAGACCCTACTCTGAAGTTAATTTAGTTCCCCAAAAAGGAGTTCCTAGAACTAAAATCGGTCCCAGCTCCTGTGGTGCAACCACACAGGCACTTCCTCCAATAGTTCTAGGAACTATGAAATGGTTCCTCCAGTGCGAAAGCCCTTCATCTGAGACGAGCTCAGGCCCAGAGAACTCGGCATCATCTCTGCATAAAATCAATGAATATCTTTCTCCTCGCATGACAGCGATTATAATAGCATTTCTTAAATTTGGCTATTCACATGTGTGGCTATATTTAACACAGCTGTATGACGGTTTATCATGCAATGCCATCTAAGGGGTCAAAGGTCACACACATTCAACAGAGGTCTCCTGCCTTGCCATACACAGACTGAGATTTCTCATCTTTTCACCAAGTCATGTATGGTGGATGGATATCTTGCATTTAGAAATGTTTGACAATTATGATATTTGGCACAAGTGATGACCCATGAGCCATCTTTACTTGCAAAGACTGATATGCTTATTTTATACCTAATCAGGTTCTAATATATATGATTTTGAAGTAATATGTACACTTTAGGCTCTTATATTTAACTTTACAATAATAATACGCACCCTTAAGTGGTAAATAACGTACCCCAGTGAGAGCTTTAGCACCTTTTTTTCTGAGAGTACCTCACAAAAAGCTAAATAAATGACAAAAATAAGGAATATTTTGCCCGATAATAACAATTAAAGTCAAGATGAACTATAAGATATGCAAACGCAGGGTTGTGAAACTAGGAGGGTCAAACTCTGTCGCTGTCGTGGAGGATTCACTCTGCTGGATGTTCAGTTTATTAGATCAGATGCAGAACAACTAAAGAACATGTTTCAGGTGTTTATCTTCTATTCATGCTGGTGGAATCTGATCGGTGAGTTTTAAAAACATTTCTATGGCTTCATCTTTTTCATGTTAGAGTAATACAGCGCCTGCTTCTGTTCAAATGAGATTATTTTCCTCTGCTGATGAATCATTAATATTGTGAAATACACTAACTTTGAATTCAGTCTCTGAAATAAATCATGGAAATCTCAACAGTAAATGTAAATTTGGAGGCCCAGAAAAAAATTAAATGAGTAGCTTTTAAATTTCAGGCCATTTTATATCCTTAAGAAATCGATTCACCAGCACAATTCATCTTATACTTTTAATCTGCAATAATTATCATGTATTTGTTTATAATCTAAATCTAATCTATAATCTAAAATAAACTAAAGAGTGAGGATGTGTTGCACCATAAGGATTCATATTAAATCAAAGTTTAGCTAATATATCTGTTGCACCAAACGTTAAACTTTGAAATAAGCAGATTTATATTTAAACCTTAATTTTGATCTTCCTCTACATTTGAGAGATTAACTTTAAGGTAAACTTTAAAGTCGCATGACTGCAAAAGTTGTGGCTATTTTGGAAACCTGTTTGCTTTGAGTTCATAATGCATTTATATTTTTGGTGTATTTAATAGCCTGGCATATTTAGTTTGAAAATCCAGTGTTACTGCTTGTTGGGTCATTAGCTTGTTTAAAATTGACATTTGTAAAAGTAATAATGATAACAAAAATTCTTGAAAAAGAAAAGTAGCTATTATCCCTTATTTTTTATAAATGATGCTGCCATATTATACTCCATTATTTGCTACTTTAAATATATTTCCAGGCTTATATGACATAAGCGCTGCTTCAGTGTTTCCTCTCCGTGATTCTGACAGTCTCTCTGTACAGTAACGCTAGCAGTTTACGGAAGAAGTTCATAAAGACAGAAGACATTTTACTCATCTCTTTTTATTTATCTTGCAGTAATATACAGCTAGAAGATTTACATTTAATGCAAAAGTAAATTGGTCTGACCAGTGCTAAGTGTTTGTCTGTGCATTCATTGTGTTTGTGTTTTTGCTGCTGTTGTGGATGTTCTCAACTTTACATGTAAAGGATAAAAACCATCAGAATCATTAATCTGTGTAAAATTGTTCATCAGGTGTGTTCGGTGATTCAGTGTCAGTGATGGAGGGAGGAACTGTCACTTTAAACTCTGATATTACTAAAATACATGAAGACGACGACATACTGTGGAAATATGGAGCTAAAAAGTCTTGGATAGCTAAAATGAAGAAAAAGAACCAAACCTCCTCCCCATATAACGGCACTGATGTGAGATTCAGAGGCAGACTGAAGCTGGACGATCAAACTGGATCTCTGACCATCACAAACATCTCAACTGAACATGCTGGAGATTATCAACTAGATATAAGTGGAGCAAAACTGACATCAAAAACTTTCAATGTTTCGGTCTATGGTGAGATCTCACTCACACAAACACACACACACACACACATACACACTCACACACACACACAAAGTTTATTACACCAATTCACTGCAATTTCAAAAATAGACTGAATGTTAGATGTATCAATAGTTCTCTTTATTCTCTCATCTTTCTCAGTTCGTCTGCCTGTTCCTGTCATCATCAGTAACTCTTCACAATGTTCATCATCATCATCATCATCATCATCATCCTCAAATTGTTCACTGGTGTGTTCAGTGTTGAATGTGGGTCATGTGACTCTCTCCTGGTACAAAGGAAACAGTTTATTGTCCAGCATCAGTGTGTCTGATCTCAGCATCAGTCTCTCTCTACCTCTGGAGGTGGAATATCAGGATAAAAACACCTACAGCTGTGTGCTGAACAATCCCATCAGCAACCAGACCAGACATCCCAACATCACTCAACTCTGTCACACATGTGCAGGTACGGCAGCACGGCTGATATATGTGTTTATTCACTGACCTGATCTCTGTCTTCTGTTGGAGATCAGACTGATGCGGTCACTTCTTTCTTTATCATTACAGCACCGGACACACAGTCTCCTTCTCCTCCTCCAGTCTCTCTGATAGTGCTGATCTCCGCTGGATCTCTGATGATTGTAACTGGATTTGGGATCTTCTGGATCTGCAAGAAATGTAGAAAAATTGAAGGCAAGTGTTTCCTGATGATTTTAAACAAGTAATATAACAAATAATGCTTTGAAAATGTGCTCTAAATCAAGTGATTTAGAATGTCATTTCTAAATTAAAATGTCATTTAATTCAAGTGATTCTCATAATTTTGTACTTAACCTTTTACCAAACCAAAGGAATGTGAGTTTATTTCTATATAATGACACTGAACGTCGCTCTTTACTCGTCTCACTCGCACAAAAACAGATTCTGTCTATTTGTCTAAATGTCTATTTTTAATTCAAAAATGTGTTTCATGAACAATCTTACATGCAGCTGGTGCTCAAATTAAAATATAAATTAATGATGACTTTTGTTGAGCTTGTTGAGCCTAAAAGCTGATTAAATACAAATAATGTAAATTAACTGACTCTTGTTGAACATCCCAATTGGTTTGATTTATGTGTAAAGAATGTCTCGCTAAATTATGACGAACACATTTGTTTTTTTGTGTGTGGAAAAAGTTATAGGCCTAATGGTAAATTAAATTTGCTAATGCCATTTTAACATTTATTTCTTTAAATTTGAAAGCCCTAATAATAACAAACATTTTGTGAAAAAACTGATTTAAGATTGAGTTTTGTTATTTAATGCATCTATTATAGCTCAAAGAGTTGAGACTCGAGCAGAAGAGATCACTTACGCTGAGACGACATTCTACAAAAGAAACGCACAGAAATCGGTAAGAGAATTATTCAGTTGTTAAATATTTGCATAATATCAACAGTGATTCAGATGTAGATCAGTTGTCTGTATAATATGGAAGCACATTTCTACCGGATAAGAAATAAAAATGATGGTAAATCATAATTATGACAAAAAGATGAAATTATGACTAAATCATAATTGTGATATTTAAAATTTAAAATGAAGACTTAAAATGTTTTTGTGACTTATAATGTTGAAATTATGACATAATGACTTAATTATGATTAACGGAGCATGATTTTGTTCTTATGGAAAGGGGCTTCCGTATTATAATGATCTATCACATAAATCTCAAACACACACTCAAATGTTTATAAAAGCCTTGTCAAGTTGAAAAAAAAAACTATATATCACATTTATTATTATTATTATTATTATTATTATTTAATGTCATGCATGTTTTACAGAAAGCTGAAGAGGAGGGTTGTGTGGATTATGCACCAATCGCAACGAGAAGATGATCAAACTTCAATCTTTTGTCCTGCAACGACCTCAGACTCAGTCCATAGTTGAGTTTTGAGAGAATCTACGGCATGTAAGAAAAAATAAATAAAATCATGCGCACAATTTACTATTAAGTGCCCTCGATTTATAAATACCATGTATAGTGACCTTGCGAAATGGAAAGGTGCTGTAAAACTTCATCTCCAAAAGACTTTACCTTAAAATGTTGTCTTATAGTCCATTGGAGCGTAATTTTTTTTTACTCTTAAAATCAAAAGTGCAAAATGTAGATGCAAACTAAAGTGATGGAGACCCTGCTGTGGTCTGATTTATGTCTGTACAGAAACGTGGTTTGGTGAACATCTTGTGCATGTGCACATTTCTGCTGCTGGACGTTTGTAGTTTGATGTCTTTGTGTGATTGCGTCTTAGGTGTGAAAAGTGTGTCTGTGTCAATAGCGTGTGGGTGAAGATGTTTTTTCCATTTCTGCTCACACGAAACCATTTAACTTCTGCTCAACAGAGAAACCACTTTACAACACAATACTGCACCCATCAATGCTGGTGTTTGACAGAATACAGTGCATCGCTCGTTCTATTAGTGTTGGTCTCCCTTTTGCTGGCAAAGCAGTCCTGCTCCGTCGAGGCATAGACTCCACTAGACCCCTGAAGGTGTGCTGTGGTATCTGGCACCAAGATGTTAGCAGCAGATCTTTTAAGTCCTGTAAGTTGTGAGGTGGGGCCTCCATGGATCAGAGTTGTTTGTTCAGCACATCCCACAGATGCTCGATTGGATTGAGATCTGGGGAATTTGGGGCCAAGTCAACAGCCTTCGCTCCCCACGTGCATCAATGAGCCTGGGCAGCCCATGACCCTGTGGCCGGTTCTCCACTGTTCCTTCTTTGGAGCACTTTTGATAGATCCTGACCACTGCAGACCGGGAACACCCCACAAGAGCTGCAGTTTTGGAGATGCTCTGACCCAGTCGTCTAGCCATCACAATTTGGCCCTTGTCAAACTCGCTCAAATCCTTACGCTTGCCCATTTTTCCTGCTTCTAACACATCAACTTTGAGGACAAAATGTTCACTTGCTGCCTAATATATCCCACCCACTAACAGGTGATGAAGAGATCCTCAGTGTTATTCACTTCACCTGTCAGAGGTCATAATGTTATGCCTGATCAGTATATACTCATGCAGTGACTCTGCAGTTAAGCAGTGCTGGTTTCAGTAGTTATTTCCAGATCAATAGCTCTTTTTAAGCAGAACTATTCTTGATACGTTTTTTTCTTATAAAGGTCACATCCTGTTTTTTTCTATGAACAGTTTTGCTTGATGCAACATGACACCGATGGGCGTGGCCACACTTCAAAAGAGGACTCGCTCAAGGCAGAACATAAACACTAAAATTAAACTGTACAATTTGTAAACGCTCAATATTATTGTGACAGCTTGTTTGTTTTAGTTAATAAGGAATAAAATGCAAAGAAAAAAATGTGTCCGTTTTTTGTAAGGTGTTTAAATATTGCTGGCCCACTTTAGATTAATGTGATTGCCAAGAGGATCAGGGCAACCTTTAACCTTTAGTAATTATACTCAAATTTATTAAATAAATTGGTCATTCAGGATTTTAGCGTATTGTTGTAGTCACATTTTAATGTTAGGGTTAATGTTGAGTGAACTGATGAATTTCACTCATAGCCCAGGGCCCTAGGGTAAATGTTTTTGAGTTTGTTAAATATGTCTGCTTGATAATATGTGATAATAAATCATGTGTTTTTTTTAATTGCAGGTGAATCACTGGTAAAACATCTGCTATAATACTATAAAGTTATGAATGTGGAAATAGTCATTTTCGTCCACATAATGGTAGTTCAATCTAACAGCTGTGGTTAATGTAATATAAAGGTGCTTCTCTCTTTATAGAGCGCCATCTAGTGTTCAAAATGAGACTTCACATCTGGAACGTGTGTGTGTGTGTGTGTGTGTGTGCGTATGTGTGTTTGTGTATATAATTAATGAGGACACAAATTTGTATAATGACATGGGTATTACACTGGTATTAAAACATAAACGTGGTTTATGAGGACATTTCCTGGGTCCTCGTAATTAAAATGACTTAAAAAACCAAACATACTAAACGACGATTTATTAAAAATTTACAAATGCAGAACGTTTTGTGTGATGGGTCGGGGTAGTGTAGGGGTATATAATGTACAGTACAAAAAACATTATGTCTATGGAATGTCCTCATAATGATATGTGCACCAACGTGTGTGTGTGTGTGTGTGTGTGTGTGTGTGTGTGTGTGTGTGTGTGTGTGTGTGTGTGTGCTCCTGTTCGCATTCTGCTGGTTCTTTGTCTTCCATCGTCTGTTTGCCAGCAAACATCCGTGACAGTATGCAAGTGTTATGCAGTGAATGACTAAATTACACTTACTCGACAGTCACACTGAAGCTCTATATGATTCTCCTGATGATGATATTCTCCAGAGTTTGTGTTTGTGGTGTTTGTGATGGTCAGAGATCCAGCTTCAGTCTGTGAATGTAACACATGCAAACAAACAGCAGAAGATCATCACTGATTCACATTCATGAACTTGATGAACAGCACACAAACTCACATCCTGATTTCAACTGGAATAAAGCATCCCAGTACAATCTCTAGAACGTGAACAAGGTTTTTTTATATAAAGTTGATATAAAATGATTGATTTTTAAAGCAAAATAAGTACAGACTAAACTTGTTAAATGATCATTGTTTTTCATCTGTTTTTCTGTCTTATCAAATGCAGTTTCTCATATTTCTGTAGATTAAAGTTCGACAAAGTTCAAGCAAGACAGGAAGAAACTCTTCACCTACAAACTAAACACACATGCTCTGAATACCCGTTCTCTCACCTATGAGATGTGTGTCCACCCAACAGATCAAACCACATCTCTGAAGAAAAATAAGAGAAGAAAAACAGTAGCAAGTTTCAGTTTGACTCAGAACAGCTAAAGTCTTAAACACCAGATGAAGTTTATCATTATATGATATTATGAAAGTATAGGAGGGTCAAACTCTGAGGTGGGAGGATTCACACCAGCGTCAGTGTTTTTAGCTGATAGTTTCATCAGACACCGAACAACTGAAGAAAATGCCTCGCATGTTGTTCACATGTGTTTTATTCAGTGTGTGCTGGTGCCGTCTGATTGGTAAGTTATAAAACATTTTTATTTTAATATTGTTCCATTTCAGAGTAACACAGTGTCTACTTCACTCTCAGGACAAAAGGTACAAAAGCTGTCACACTTTCATAAGGTAATATATACCTTTAAGATATAATATGCATCCTTTAGGCATAATTAAGTGCACCTTTTGAAAGGTCCACCCAGTCACAGCTTTTGTACCTTTTTTCCTGACTGTACTTTTCATATTTTCAGATTATTTTCATCTGCTGTTATTTATAAAATGAATCAAGATCATTGTGAAATACACTTTAAATTTTAATTTCCAGGTGACTGTCTCTGTTTATTATTATTAATACTTCAAAATGTGCAGGTCTCATTTATGTAAAATAATGTATAGAAAAAGTCCAGCTCAATGAAACTCAATCTGCCGGATGTATTTGCGTTTGTTCTCAATAAATGACGTCTCTTTAAACACGGATGAGTCTCTACAGCTGATAACTCTAAAACTAACTAAAGATTGAGGATGTGTTGCACCAAACGAATTAAACTTCAATCAAGATTTATCTAATAATTCAGTTGCACCAAAATCTGTTTAAACATTACAGACTTTCATTTAAACCATCATTTTGATCCTGGTTTTACTTTACATTTAAGATATATAATATATTATCAGATATTATATATGTTCTGCTTGATTCTGACAGTCTCTCTTTATCTGAGAGCGACTGATGTCAGAGAGGAACTTTCTGGTTGTTGAATATTAACATTGTCGCTCTTTAATTACAATGGCAAATCCATCACGGCAAGAAAAACTTCAGCTGATTTCAAACTTGATAAACCATCAGAAACATTAATCTGTGTAAAATCTGTTCATCAGGTGTGTTTGGTGAGTCAGTGTCAGTGATGGAGGGAGATTCTGTCACTTTAAACTCTGATCTCACTGAAATACATGATGAAGACGACATAGTGTGGATATTTGGATATGAAAAGTCTCAAATAGCTAAAATAAAAAAAAAGCAAATCCCCCCTTCACATCTGTTGTTCCTGATGGGAGATTCAGAGACAGACTGAAGCTGGACAATCAAACTGGATCTCTGACCATCACAAACATCTCAACTGAACATGCTGGAGATTATCAACTACTGATACCTGGAGCAAAACTGACATCAAAATCATTCAGTGTTTCGGTCTATGGTGAGTAGAGACATCATTTGTTCAAACATTCACATACTCTTGTTTTATTTTACTATAACTATCTACATTTTAAAATGATTTAAGACTTGTGTGAGATGACAAACACTTTCTGTCATTATACTAAACATTGCAATAAACCAAACATTTTCAATTATATTTCCATCACGCTGATGCCACACAATCCACTCAGCTGCAATATGCAGATAACAATCTGACCCATCTAGAGTTTCAAGACACAACTTTGTATTCATCTTATTCTCTCATGTTTTTCAGCTCGTCTGCCTGTTCCTGTCATCATCAGTAACTCTTCACATTGCACTTCATTATCCTCATCATCCTCATGTTCACTGGTGTGTTCAGTGTTGAATGTGGCTCATGTGACTCTCTCCTGGTACAAAGGAAACAGTTTATTGTCCAGCATCAGTGTGTCTGATCTCAGCATCAGTCTCTCTCTACCTCTGGAGGTGGAATATCAGGATAAAAACACCTACAGCTGTGTGCTGAACAATCCCATCAGCAACCAGACCAGACATCCCAACATCACTCAACTCTGTCACACATGTGCAGATGCGGCAGCACGGCTGATATATGTGTTTATTCACTGACCTGATCTCTGTCTTCTGTTGGAGATCAGACTGATGCGGTCACTTCTTTCTTTATCATTACAGCACCGGACACACAGTCTCCTTCTCCTCCTCCAGTCTCTCTGATAGTGCTGATCTCTGCTGGATCTCTGATGATTGTTGCTGGATTTGGGATCTTCTGGATCTGCAGGAAAACTGATCAAGAAAGCAAGAGTTACAGCTTTCAAAAAGTGTTATACAAATAATAATAATTATTACAATAATAGTACAATTGAAAAATCTACTCCAAACATATTAAATTGATAGCCCATATTATAATTTAATATTTGAATACATATTCATGAAGGTAACGCCATTTAGTCCCTAAATAATGTTGGTTATTGTTTTTTTGCACTGATCTGAACAGCTTTACTCGTCTCACACACACACAGATTCCGTTAGTATGTGTGTGTGTGGAAAGAGCAATAATGTCATTCAATGTGTTAATGCAGTTTTTAAGATTGCAGCATTAAATATATTTAATGAATTGTGAGCATTAACACTTTAACTTTAAAAACAGATCCAGTTTTGTAGTTTTAATCTATTGCTGTTGTTCGAGCAGTTCAGATTTGTGAAGATGAGAAAACTTCTGCTCTTCCGTTTCTTCATCTGTCGCTCAATGAAAGAAAAACACACACATGGGTGAGATCATTTATCATTAGTTTCTGTGTGTGTGTGTGTGTGTGTGTGTGTCAGCAGTGAGTCAGATGAAGATCAGTGTGTGATTGTGTTTCTGTCTGTATGATCATCATCAACTGAAGACAGTTAGTTTTTTATTGTATCTTGTGTGATGTGTTTTGCAGAGATCTGAAGAGGAGACTCGCGTGGAGTATGTGTCTGTCAGCATGGGAAGATGATTCAATATTTCTCTAATATCAGATCCAGCTGTGATCATTTCACTATTGAAACTCCTGCGACAAGTCTATGGTATTAATAAACTTTTTACTAGGTATTTTTTAATTAGGTTCTATGTATATAATGTTTTATTTTGTGTGGTGCAAGGGTGGCTCTGTGGAGCACCTAAATTGTACTTCCATAGTACAATGACAATAAAGGCAACTCTACTCTATTAAGATTATGCATGCTCTTATTTAGCCTATAGCTCCTCATGCTTTGAGACACAGTGCTGGTTTCAGTTATTTCCAGCAAGAGTAGCAGAATAATTATTCTTGATATCATACTCTATTTTATAAAAATTTTAGACTGAATTTTTTTTAAAATAAATTCTGTCATTTTAAGAATAAATTCAATGATTCACTGTAATATAGTATCAAGGCAAGGCAAATTTATTTATATAGCACATTTCATACACGATGGCAATTCAAAGTGCTTTACATAGAAAATGAAATTAAAACAGTGATAAGAAATAAGAATAACACGTGTAAGAATTAAAAATAAAAACAGGATAATTAAAACAGTTGTTAATAGACATTTGGCAAAACACAGGTGTTTCATATTTTATCTTGCTCTGGGACTTCCCCATCCTGACAGTCTGTCTCTGCATATGTCACGTGACTGATCACGGTATATTAAACTCCAGCCAGCAGTAAAAAGTCAATTTAAGTAAGAGCCTCCAAAAAAGTCACTGCTATAATATTATAGCCTACATGTATAATGTGGAAATAGTCATTTTCGTCCACATAATGGTGTAGTTCAATCTAACAGCAGGGGTTCATGTAATATAAACGGTGCTTCTCTCTTTATAGAGCGCCATCTAGTGTTCAAAATGAGACTTCACATCTGGAACAATAATACTACCCAGCAAGCAATTTTGCGTCTAAAAGACGTCTAATAGCCTATTGAACGACTACATATATACGTATAATAGACAGAAAATATGGGTCTAGGCTAAAACAAGGCTGAATTTGGGCTGTCAGTGAAAATCTAATAGACGTCTAATCATAGCCCAAGAATAGACCAGTCATCAAATAGACGGCTAACGAATGACTGCTAGTATATATATATATATATATATATATATATATATATATATATATATATATATATATATATATACACCTAACAGATAACAAAATAGCTAAAGAATTATTTTCACTCAAATATAACAGGTTCTCAATAATAACAATCCATCCAAACAAATTAAATATAAAGGTTTTATTTAGAAAAGAACATTAACAACATAGACAACTTAAGATAATACAAAAAGATCAAAACATAAAAATGAACAAACAAAATGTTAAAAATACAATTAAATATAAAATTAGGATAAGAAATATGGAATATTAACAACATAAAATAATAAATATATATATAAAGAATGACAAAATAAAAACGTAACCCTTTTGTTGGTTTATAAAACATTGTTGGCTTTATTGCATTCCTTAACTCAAACTCTGTTGCCGCTGGGAAGTCGGTCATCACGGCATCTGCCAAATAAGAAACAAAACACTGCACAAGAAAAGCATTGTTGACATCATTTTTACTTTATTTACAGTTAATTGTGACAAAGTCATTCTCTTTTGCTTGTATGCACACTAGAGCTGGGGAATAAAAGGTTAAGATACGTGTATGTGACATGTTTAAAGAGATAGTCATCATTTACTCACCCTCAAGTTGTTCCAAACCTGTATGGCTTTCTTTCTTCTGTTGAACATACAAAAATATATATTTTGAAGAATGTTGATAACCAGACATTTGATAGCCATTGACTTTCATTGTAGGAAAATAAATATGATGGAAGTCAGTGGGGTCCATAAACCGTTTGATTACACAGATTCTTCAAAATAACTTATTTTGTGTTCAACAGACGAAAGAAACAACTTGAGGGTGAGTAAATGATGACAGAATTTCATTTTTGGGTTTAAAATATGTTTTAGCCACCATTTTGCATTAGAACGAGATAGACAATTAGGAAAGCTGGTTTTAATCCTCTGTGTGTGTGTGTGTGTGTGTGTGTGTGTGTGTGTGTGTGTGTGTGTGTGTGTGTGTGTGTGTGTGTGTGTGTGTGTGTGTGTGTGTGTGCACTGTGCAGTGCATGTGTGTGTTCTGTTCTGTATATTCATTATTGTGCTTTGTTGACTGATGGCTGGATAATTTCCAGTCAACCTAATGTCTTATAATCCAAGAAAGTGGATCACGGCACTCCTGTTCTGAGTTTTTTACACTGGCTTCCTGTCTGTCAAAGAATTGATTTCAAAATACCACTGCTGGCTTTTAAAGCATGGAATGGTTAAGGGCCAAAGTAAATTTCTGCTCTTCTGCTGCATTATGAACCATCCTCTCAGGTCATTTGGGACAGGTCTGCTTTCTGTCCCCAGAGTCAAAACTAAACATGGAGAAGCAGAATTCAGTTTTTATGTACAATATATCTGGAACAAACTCACAGAAAAACTGCAGTTCTGCTGCAACTCTTAATTCTTTTAAATCAAGTTTAAAGACATTACTGTTTGCCGCTGCCTTTTATTAACTGGTGTATAAAAGGCTCTGACATTTCTGGGTGCCTGCCGCTTTAAGACTCTTCTTCTGTGGTTACGGAAAAAATGTGTGGTTAGCGTGAGTTATAGTGGGTATGGAAATGAGTTTGAGTTCAACGGCATAATTTAGCCTACGTATCTGTGCAGCTTCTAGGTCCCTTCTGAGTAATTCAGCTTCCAATGTTCATGTGTTGAGTTAATGACGGAAAGTAAGTGACTGTTACTTTGCTGTGTTAGTATTTCTATTATAGAATTACTATGCATTATCATGTGCCAGCGTGATGAGTGCGATTTATAGTGATAGAACAATGTTTATGCTGTAAAAACACTGTAGGAAATAAGTTAACTAGTGTGAACCTTTTGAAGTATAAGTTACGTTTATAATATTGAGTTAAAGGAATTAATATCGTTCTCACGAGACCATGTGCGGACGCTGTTTGAGTAGTAGCCTTGTCTGGCCAGAAGATGTCGCCATTGCTCCTTCTGTAAAACCTTTTAAATACAGTTCAATGTGAACTGTTCAGTGAGATAGGTGAAGCTCTTTATATTTCTCCAAGTAGTAATATTCATGTTCATGTAATTGTAAATTATGTTCTAAGGGGCATGGTAATGTTTATTGAGATATTTATGTTTAATGAACCTGATTTGTATTATATGTGTGGATATATTCTTTACTTTACATAAGAAATGTAAGTACTGTAATACTGTTTAAATGGCAGTACCTTATGGTGATTCATTTGTTTTATTATCAGACTATAATGACGATACTGGATATTGGAATGTTCTGATGAGCACTGTTGAAGTCCAATACAACCTAAAGAAAGAATTATATCTCCTCGTCTTTATTCCTGTATTCTGACCGATACACCATCCTGTTTACTGGCTGAAAACCTTGATGAACTAGCCCTACTAGATTACCTCTCTAACATTGGTCCTTCGAGCCGGATCCAGCAGTATTCAGGATGGAGGCAGATGAAGAGATGTATCCTGATGTGCGACCTAAACGTCAAATACGTCGACCTGTCAGACTTCAGGACTTCGAAGTGGACTATATGGGATATAGTCAACAAGATCAGTTACAATGGGATCTGTCATCCCCTGCCTTGGGTAGGAGGGTGTTCCTCACTCGGGAGAGTACAGACCAGATGTCCTCTCCAGACAGCCCTCCTCACTCTGGGAGTTTTCCTGGGAATGCTGCTCATCCTGAGATTTATCAGTTAGCCCCAGATCATGGCCAGAGGAGAGATTTGGATGGGTTTATACAACCTGAACACCCTCATCCCATCAGAGCCCATATCTGGATTCTCGTTTTTCTGAGGAAATTAGAGCTATTCGGGAGGAGAATATTAAGTTGCTCCAAACACAACAGGCCTTCCAGACTGGCATAAAGGAACTCAATGAAGCACGTTATGAGATGAAAGAGCTGCTGGAGGTAGCCCGCTCGCTGAGGGAAACCCTGGCCCAAGTTAATAGTCCAGCCTCAAACTACAGTGACCCCACATCTCCACAGGCCGGTGGTGTAGCCTCAAGGAGTTTCACTGATGCTGCACACTTGAAGGAAATGGAGGAGGAGGACTGGCCTGATCCTCCACCTTGGCCTGAACCTGATGAAAACCTGATGGGAGGCATGCACAATCTCCGGGTCGAAGGAAAAGGGCTAGACCGTAGCCAGCTCGACTCTTCCCGGAGGTAGAGCATGTATGCCTTGTAAGCCTCCACTGCATCCTCAGTATCCCACTCCTGCTTCTGACAGAGGGATATCATCATACTTCTCTAAACGGCCCTCTCAGTTGCTCACACACCCTGGCCCAGCTCATGTACCTGTAATGAAATCAGCACCTGCTCGTGCATACCATCCCTCAGCAGCCGACGGAGTGGTACGTGGTATGCCGCCATCTAACCAGTTTATGCAGCCACTGGGAATGAACAAGTGTATCGCGGGCCCCAACCAACAATCCCAAGGTTCATTCACCCAGATCCCAGTGAGTTTGCACGGCTTCGCATAGCTTTAGAAAACCTACTCCCATCCACGGCTACAGAACTCTTCAAGTATCAGATACTAGTGGATCATTTAAAGCTGGAGGAAGCCAAGCTGATAGCTGATGCTTATCTAAACTCACCCACCCCTTATAGTGACACTATGTCAGCCCTCCATGACAAATTCGGGCAGCCTCATCAACTTGCCTTGAAGAAGATAGCAAACGTCCTAGAGACTCCTGAGGTGAGGCGTGGTGATACTATGGCATTCCAGAATTTCTCTCTCCAGATACAATCTTTAGTGGGTTTGTTGCAGACTCTGGGCCCTGAAGGAGAAATCGAACTCAACTGCGGTTCACATGTTGCTCGTCTGCTGAGTAAGCTCCTCCGAGCAGCGAGCTGACTCGGCATCAGTTCAAGCAGTTGGGGCGACCCACACTTTACATGATTTGTCAGAATGGCTCCGCTATGAGTCCTGGTGTCAGGCTTCGACAGTCAGGCTACTGGACGCAGCATAAAGGAAAGGCAAAACGTGAAGACTGATGGTCGCCCTGGTAGACAGACGGTGACCGTCCTACATGGAGCTGGTGAGTCGGCAGAGACAGCTTCTTCATATCATAAAGAGAGTTCAACCAACCGAGGAGCCAAGAGTAAAGCCTACTGTGCCTACTGTGAGCACTGAACATTATCTTAGTCAATGCAGTGCTGTCACCAAACTCTCTAGAGACCAGCTTAGAGAATGGATCCGGGTTAACAAACGGTGCTGGCGCTGTGCACGAACTCATCAAGCTGCTCAGTGCACCTTGAAGAAACCCTGCAACATCTGTCAGGGAAAACACCTACTGGCTCTTCACGAGATAAATACAAGAGCAGAGAAGGGCAATAAAGATGTAGCTGCTAAGGAAGAGAGCTGCTTAACTACCTCTGCAGCTGACTCGCTCTACCTGGACAGACCTGGAGCTGGGAATCGAGTCATGTTGAAGGTTGTCCCTGTGCGCATACATTATGAGGACCGGACACTTGACACATTTGCGATCCTCGATGATGGGTCAGAGAGGACCATGTTGTTGCCAGCAGCAGCTAAGTTTCTTGGCATAAAGGGCAAACCCGAAGCGCTTCCTTTGCGTACAGTCCGACAGGACATCCAGACCCTCCATGGCCACACGGTGTCTTTTCGCGTCTCACCAGCAGCAAACCCTCACATCAGCTATAAGATCAATGGGGCATTCACAGCTGGCCGTCTCAGCCTAGCACAGCATACTTACCCTATTGACCGCCTGAAGAGGAAATACAAATACCTAACTGGTATTCCCCTACCTGCCTTAAGAGATGTTCAGCCAACACTCCTTGTAGGCTCTGATAACCCTCAGCTGATAACACCTGTCGAGCCAGTCAGACTTGGTCCACCAGGTAGCCCAGCCGCAGTACGCACCCGGCTTGGGTGGGCTCTTCAGGGCCCCACTCCATTCATGGGGCGGCCTATCCAACCTGCACAGTGCCTGTATACTTCATATACGCCATCAATGGATGAACTTTACAAGCATGTTGAGAGGCTCTGGCAAGTGGACACCGTACCTTACCGACCAGAAAGAGAGGTGACTCGGTCAAAGCAGGATCAGCAGGCTGTAGCGTTGAATCCAAGACTGTCCGTACTAATGTAGATGGAATTCTCAGGCACGCCACACCATTGTTGCGACATGCAAGCATGCCACCATTGCACTCACCAAAGGAGGCAGTTATGCCCATGTTACGTAGTACTGAGAAGCGACTCTTAAAGAACCCCAAGCTGGCGGATGCATACAGGAAGGAAATTCAGAAGCTCATTGAAGCAGGTGCTGTGAGAGAAATCACTGAGGATACCTCTACCAAAGAAGGCTGGTACATCTCACATCATCTCAGCCACAATGGGAAAACTCGCCTGGTCTTTAATTGCTCTCACCAGTACCTTGGGCAGACCCTGAACCAGTACCTGTTACCGGGCCCTACTCTTGGTGCCCCCTTGCTGGGGGTTTTACTGAGATTTCGTGAACATCCCATCGCGTTAGTGGAGACATCAAGGGGATGTTCCATCAAGTCCGCCTCATCCCTGAAGATCGCTGCCTTCTAAGGTTTCTGTGGCGGGACCTGAAGGTGGAAGAGTCACCAAGAACATTTGAGTGGCAAGTTTTGCCTTTCGGCGCAACCTGCAGCCCGTGCTGTGCGACATACGCCCTACAGCGCCATGTTATTGACCACTGCCCGCCTGACGATGACCTGAGATTCTCAGTTGAGAACTGCTTTTATGTGGATAATTGCCTGCAGAGCATGGGTACGTCAGGTGAGGCCAAACGGCTAGTTGATCGACTAGGGGATCTTCTGAAATCTGCAGGTTTTGAGCTGCGTCAATGGGCTTGCAACGATCCAGGCGTCCTGCGCCATTTGCCTCAAGAGGCCAGATCTGAAAGCCTGGACCTGTGGCTGGCACAGGATAAGTCCAACCCTCTTGAGTCAACACTTGGTCTCAGCTGGAATTGGGCAACCGATTCCTTGGGCTACAAACATAGGCCTGTGTCCTACGAGGAACCAACCTTGAGGAACATCTACAGAGTTCTAGCTACACAATATGATCCCCTGGGTTACATGTTACCTTTCTCCACCCGAGCGAAGCTCATCATCAGGCAGCTGTGGGATAAGAAGCGAGGGTGGGATGACTCGAACTTACCCGCCGACCTCCTGCAAGCCTGGTTCAACTGGGAGGCTGAACTTGAGTCCTTACCTCTACTTACATTCCCACGTGCATATGTTCCGGCGGACGTCAACCTTGCGGGTGCCACCCGTGAGGTGCACATCTTTGCAGATGCCTCTGAGCAGGCATACGGAGCCGTAGCTTACATGAGAACTGAAGACAAGGAAGGACAGGTCCACCTGTCTTTCATCCTTGCTCGTTCACGAGTAGCTCCAAGACGTCTGCATTCTATCCCACGCCTGGAGCTTTGTGGAGCTCTGGTTGCAGCGCAGCTGGCTCGTGTTCTCGAGAGGGAACTTACTTTGACAGTGGCTCGAACTGTGATGTGGTCGGACTCACTACGGTACTGACCTGGCTGCACTCTCAGTCTTGTCGATACAAGGTCTTCGTGGGTGCCAGGATAGCTGAGATACAGGAGTTAACAGAAAAGTGCACTTGGCGCTATGTGGACTCTGTAAATAATCCTGCTGACGATCTGACGAGAGGGAAGACCTTGGAGGCCTTAATAGATCCCAACCGATGGTCTCAAGGACCTCCCTTCCTTCTCCAGAACCCAGCCACTTGGCCAGAAAGACCCAGCACCGAGCCATTTGAGGACAAAGCGGAACTCCGGAAGACCACCTTCTGTGGAGTAACGATTACTTCACCAATGTCGATCAGTAGGGATGACAAGCTGTACCAAACCTGGCAGGAGCTCATAGATGCCACTGCTCAAGAAATCCTAGGACAAACCTCTTCTAGTTCCCCGCCGGGTGTTGAAGAGTATCAACAGGCGGAGATGATAGTTCTCCGGCGAGCCCAACAACAGTCATTCCCAGAGGAATACAAACTCCTTGCAGCAGGGAAGCCTGTCTCACCTGGGAGTCGGTTACTCACCTTGGCTCCAGAGTTGGACAAATCCACGGACCTTATAAGAGTAGGAGGTCGGCTGCGACGTTTGGAAGGTCAAGATGACTTGACATTGCACCCTGTGGTTTTGGATGCTTCACACCCCGTTACACGCTTGCTCATCCAAAGATATGATAGCAACCTGCATCATCCTGGTCCAGAGCGAGTCTTCGCAGAGATGCGCCGGTCATTCTGGATAATCCGTGGAAGGGAGGCAATTCGCAGACACCAGCATTCTTGTGCCGATTGTCAGCGTTGGAGAGCTCAACCTTCCATTCCCCGAATGGCAGACCTTCCCGTTGCTCGTCTCCGATTACACAAACCAGCCTTCCACTCCACTGGCGTGGATTGTTTTGGACCCATGTTCGTGAAGATAGGCAGACGTCAAGAGAAACGCTGGGGGATAATATTTAAGTGTTTAACAACCAGGGCAGTACACTTGGATCTCCTCAGAAATATGGATGCGGATGCTTATTTGATGGCTCTGAGACGGTTCATCGCCAGAAGGGGACACCTGCAGAGTTGTTGTCAGATCAGGGAACCAATTTTAAAGGAGGAGAACGGGAACTTAGAGAAGCTTTTGCCAGTATGGAGCCGACCTTGCAGAAACAACTCGCGCGACAGAGGATCAAGTTCCAGTTTAACCCCCCCGCAGCTCCACACTTCGGTGGAGTGTGGGAAAGAGAGGTTCGCCTGTCAAGTCTGCACTTTACACCTGTGTGGGGGCCCAACCTGTTCATGAGGACATCTTGCTCACCGTTCTCCTGGAGGTTGAGGCAATTCTCAATTCTAAACCATTGGGTTATGTATCTGCTGACATTGCGGATATCGACCCGGTGACACCCAATAGTCTGCTTATGGGGCGGCCTGATGGTTCTCTTCCCCAAGTGGTCTATCCTGAGACGGAGCTCATTCACAGGTACTTGCTGATCAATTCTGGTCCAGATTCCTCAGGAATATCTCCTGGGCTGCAAACTAGACAGAAATGGCACTCCTCTTCCCCTGAATTACTGGATAAGGCTGTTGTCATGCTGGTGGACCCGCAGCTACCTCGAGCACTGTGGCCCATCGGGCATGTAATTAAGAGTCACCGCAGCGATGATGGACATATTAGATCGGCTGATGTGGACATCAAAGGGCATGTGTACACCCGACCGGTGACTCGGTTGGTGATGTTGCCAGCTCTCCCGTTGGGGATGGACGATGCCTCTGTGAGCCCTCACAGCCTGACAAATGAGCCTTTTATACAGCCCTTTTCAAGGGCTGTATAAAAGGCTCTGACATTTCTGGGTGCCTGCCGCTTTAAGACTCTTCTTCTGTGGTTACGGAAAAAATGTGTGTTAGCGTGAGTTATAGTGGGTATGGAAATGAGTTTGATTTCAACGGCATAATTTAGCCTACGTATCTGTGCAGCTTCTAGGTCCCTTCTGAGTAATTCAGCTTCCAATGTTCATGTGTTGAGTTAATGACGGAAAGTAAGTGATTGTTACTTTGCTGTGTTAGTATTTCTATTATAGAATTACTATGCATTATCATGTGCCAGCGTGATGAGTGCGACTTATAGTGATAGAACAATGTTTATGCTGTAAAAACACTGTAGGAAATAAGTTAACTAGTGTGAACCTTTTGAAGTATAAGTTACGCTTTATAATATTGAGTTAAAGGAATTAATATCGCTTCTCACGAGACCACAAAGTGACGCTGTTTGAGTAGTAGCCTTGTCTGGCCAGAAGATGTCGCCATTGCTCCTTCTGTAAAACCTTTTTTAAATACAGTTCAATGTGAACTGTTCAGTGAGATAGGTGAAGCTCTTTATATTTCTCCAAGTAGTAATATTCATGTTCATGTAATTGTAGATTATGTTCTAAGGGGCATGGTAATGTTTATTGAGATATTTATGTTTAATGAACCTGATTTGTATTATATGTGTGGATATATTCTTTACTTTACATAAGAAATGTAAGTACTGTAATACTGTTTAAATGGCAGTACCTTATGGTGATTCATTTGTTTTATTATCAGACTATAATGACGATACTGGATATTGGAATGTTCTGATGAGCACTGTTGAAGTCCAATACAACCTAAAGAAAGAATTATATCTCCGTCTTTATTCCTGTATTCTGACCGATACACCATCCTGTTTACTGGCTGAAAACCTTGATGAACTAGCCCTACTAGATTACCTCTAACAACTGGGAAGGAATACTGATTTATACTTTTACTCCTGTTTTATCATGTTTTTATTTTCTATTGAGCAATTTTAAAGTGTTTTTTAAAAGTCTTCTTACATTGTCTTTTTACATTACCCAATGTTGTTTTATGTAAAGCACTTATGGCTTGTTGAAATGTGCTATACAACTTTGCCTTGCCAAGTCAAAGACTCATAGTTTCATATAATGATCTAAAGAGTAAAAGGATATTTGTGGCTTTCATAACAAATTATAATATGCACTTGCTTCTTGTTTATCGACTTGAAGGTAGGCTACAGATACATGTAGCATGTTAAGCTAACCACAACATGGCTTATTCTACAATGTTACTAACTAAAATATCACGGTTCCTACACAATAACAAATAATATAATGAACACATGTATAAACGAAAACACAGATACTTACATGGCCAAAGAATGTCCTTTAACGTTTGCTGTTGCCCGTTGTTGTTCTCCTCCTCGTGTGTAAAAAAAATCACTCAAAACAGAAATGTTTATCGCGAGATCTGGCGTTGCCAGTAGTCCAGGCTACAGTTGCCATCTAGCGGTTGAGAGTTGTAATCGCATTTTTATATTTAACTTAAAATGGAAGAGAGACAAATAATATATACGATCTACGATATTATTTGACTGTCTTACATTTTAAGTGAATGTTAAATATAATACTAATTAATATGTTTAAAAATGCGGGTGGGCTAAAAGCAGACTACACGTAGCCCAGATAGACCATGACTATGACAGAGATATTATTGACATAGCGAACATTATGGGATATCAACCATATCATTGTGCTACATTGCCAAAAACTACAATTAATCAGTTTTGTCTTTTGGCTACAAGTGGGCTGCAAATAGCCGGTCTATAGGAGCTAAATTGTGGCTATGTACAGCCATACGCATAAAACATGAAAGAAATGAAACCAAACACCTTGTAATCACTCTTCACTTTACTTACATGATGGAATATCATACGTCTCACAAATTATTTGGGCAAAAATGACTTGTAACCAAACTTCAAGGTTATTTTGGCTAAAAGTGGGTTAGTCATAGCCGGGCTATATCGGGTCTATAGTTAACCTAGACGGTGAAATGACGGCTATTGCTTGCTGGGTAGCGCGCTCAGGGTGTTTGTTTATCGGTCAAAAGAGCCCATCTCAAGTCTCTGTGATCTTCTGCTCTCTAGATATCGCTCGGGTTCCTCCTTCAACTAAACTTTGTGGATTTTTTCTCCACCTGTTTATCGTCCAGCAAGTGGAAATGGTGCATCTGAGATGTACACAATCAATGATAATAGTGTGCACACTACAACATCATCTATCATAAGCAGGAATCATCTTCACCATCTAATATAAGCATATAATGAATGTTATTTCCACACTGGGTTCATGTTAAGGACTGAACTGAACTGCTTTGGCTTGGGTAAAGGTCAGAAGTTGAATCCTTTGATATTTACACATCATCAGCGATATGATATTAATTGAGCTGATAAATGGCTCCATCTGGTGTGTTTCTGAAGAACAGCATCATCACTGTGAGCTCAACAGGAAACAGACCATAATACCACCGGTGTTCTGACTATATTATATATGTGACCCATCAGGAACACTATATTTACATGATTTACAGTTTATTACAATCGCTAGGACACATTTCTTAATACTTCACTTTCAAAACTTCCCACAGTTCTCTTAAACAACTTTCAACATGACAGCAGTTCATTTCACATTCAAAACTACCAAAACACGTCATTCATGTCAAGTTATTCTTCCATACAAGCTAGAAGCTATCTTGATAAAAATATATTCATGTCACTCATGATATTGAGTGGCGCCACCTGGTGGGTTTTGAGTAACAGCAGCTGAACACAGCATCACAGCACAACAGGTGACACTGAATGTGTGTAAACCTTTTTGGATAGTGGAACAAATACACAACAGGAAAGTGCCGTGATCATAAATGTAGATAATAAAGATTGTGAGTTGAGTTATATAACTTAAAGGGTTAGTTCTCTCAAAAATGAAAATTCAAGTCATCCTAGATGTATATGACATTCTTCTTTGAGACGAACACAATCAGAGTTATATTAAAAATGTCCTGGATCTTCAAGCTTTATAATGGCAGTGAATGGCTGTTTCGTTTTGAAGTTCATAAAAGTGCATCTATACATCATAAAACTGCTCACAGCCCGGGGTTAATAAAGGCCTTCTGATGTGAAGCGATCTTAAAACTTTGCAAGCGTCCGGCGTGGTCATGAGATACTGACGACCGGTGTTTTGTTTTGCTCTATCCACTGCGCTCCGTGTTCGTCACCTGAACTTCCGCTAAGCCTGTGTCCTACGTCATATGCTGGATCGCCAGTATCTCGTGAATGCGCGCATGACAGTTAGAGGAAGTTTTAAATATGGATATTTTTCTTACAAAAACACATTGCTTCGTATCAGAAGGCATTTATTAACAGTGTGAAGCAGTTTTATGATGGATCCATGCACTTTTATGGACTTATGGACAGCCATTCACTGCCATTATAAAGCTTGGAAGAGCCAGGACATTTATTAATATAACTCTGATTGTATTCGTCTGAAAGAATAAAGTCATATACACCTCTGACTTGAGGGTGAGTAAATCATGGGATAATTTTCACTTTTGGGTGAACTATCCCTTTAAGGAACATCATACAAACTCACATCCTGATTCATATATACCCCCCTTATCATACACAATATTGCCAAAGTATTGGGACACCCCTCCAAATCACTGAATGCCACCTCTGGATTTGGCGGTTGCCAGGAGATCGGTACTTGCCTGCATTGTGCCAAGTGTAAAGTTTGGTGGAGGGGGATTATGGTGTGGGGTTGTTTTTTAGACTATTGTCCGTGCATTACAGTGAAGACAACTCCGAAGTCCGAACACATTTCTTATAAGCCTGTGAAAGACAACCAAGCCAATCAGACTAAGTCCCTTTTGGACCAAGCTCCTTGTCGCCAACCATTTTCCGTTGTTAAACTACCAAAAGTGGATTCGGACATGCCCTACCTGCACCTGCGCCATGCGCTTTAGACCAGAGGTCTTCAACCCTGCTCCTGGGGACCCACTGTCCTTCAAAGTTTATTTCCAACCTGCTTCAGCGCACCTGCCTGTGTATGATCCTGAAGAGCTTGATTAGCTTCACCTGGCTTTAATTAGGGTTGGAGCTAAACTCTGCAGGACACTGAGTCCCCAGGAGCAGGGTTGAAGACCTCTGCTTTAGACCATGTGCTCAGATTGTTAAAATAGGGTCCATTGTGCTTGAAAGAGCCCACCTCAAGTCTCTGTGATCAATAGATATGGCCCGGGATCCTCCTTCAATGCAAGTTTTTTTTTTTCACCTGTTTATCGTCCAGCAAGTGAAAATTATGCATCTGAGATCGATGATAATATAGTATGCATTCTACTAATACGCTATTATGTATACTAACAAGAGCATGACCAGGAATTGACCTTTCAAAGATCAGCTCCACCATATAATTTAGCTATATTAAATAAAAAGCTATTACAATTACAGTTGATAAGTGTGACAAGCAGGACGGGCGAGAGCAGTGAGAGAACGGCGCGAGGCCGGTGGCGAGATTGCAAATGAGCGTCACCTGCGCATCACTCCTCCGGTCTTGGATCTCTCACGGAGGAGCTACAGACAACAGTGAAGGACCAGAGAGGACCATGCCTGGACTTTTACGTTGTGTTTTGTTTGTGTTTTATTACGTGTGTGCGACAGTCGTCCGTGAGGGGCTGACTTCTTTACTTTCAGTTTGTTTAAGTTTGCTGAACGTTCGCCGGTTCCCACCTCCTTCTTCCCTTAAACAAAGAACTGTGTTACAATAAGACACTGGGTAAATGTTGGGTTCAACGACTGAGAGTACAAGCTTTAGAATGTGAAAGTGTTTTTCTAGGTTGATATAAAATATATATAAACATTTTAAATACCAAAAACTTTTAAAGACTGAACTTGTGAATGTGGGTGTTAAATATTGCTATTGTTTTTTCGGTCTCTGTGCCAAATGCAGATTCTCATCATGTTTCTGCAGATTAAAGTTTGAAGCTATTCATATAGAAGCAGGACAGGAAGAAATTCTTCACCTACAAACTAAAATAAACACATGCTCTCAAGTATGAGATGTGTGTCCACCCAACAGATCAAACCACAAAAAACTGCAGCAGGTTTCAGTTTGACTCAGAAGATGAACGTCAGTGAGAACTTTGAACGTTCCCCATATCTTGTAATTGAGATCTGAATAAACATTCAAAACAATTTTAAAATCACTAGAGTTAATCTCTATTTTACAATATAATGTAGTTTTTATAATACACGTGTATAAATGTATAACATGTGCATACGTGTGTGTGTGTGTGTGTGTGTGTGTGTGTGTGTGTGTGTGTGTGTGTGTGTGTGTGTGCGTGTGTGTGTGCGTGCGTGCGTGCGTGCGTGCATTGGGGCATTAGACCCTGTCGGGGAGGATTCTCATGCCACAGCACTTATTAGATCAGATGTTTCACTGAACTACTGAAGAAAATGTTTCACACGCTTGTTTTGTTCTGTTTGAGCTGCTGCCGTCTGATCGGTAAGTTATAAACATATTTGTGTAATTTATAAACATTTTAGAGTAATAAACTCCTGCTGCGGATCAAGGTAGATTATTTTCATCCACTGTGATCAAATCTCTCTTGTTGTTATTTTCAATGATAACACAAGAAAATCCTCCCCGGCTAGTTTTAAAAACTCATTTTAAATTCTTCTGCAGTAATCTTAAACAACTAAAACATAATGGGAATTCAATAATAATGTACTGAATAGATCCATATAATTAAACGTGTACTTTAAAGCTGTAAATAATTTATTTTGCTCTACAGCAGATCATTTTAAATTAAAGATCACATTATTGATTCACTCACATCTGTTTATATATGTCTTTGTAGCTGTTAAAGGTTACAAACTGATTTCAGGCTTAGTAAAGCAACAGTCTTAATATGATCTTTTCTGTTCACTCTCCAGGTGCTTTTGCTGCTGAAACAAATGAAATACAGTCAGTGTCAGTGATGGAGGGAGATTCTGTCGCTTTATACTCTGATACTAAAATACATGAAGACGACGCCGACATACTGTGGAAATATGGAGCTGAAAAGTTTTCCATAGCTAGAATCAGCGTTGAGAACCGAATCTTCTCCACATTTGATGATAATCCTTATGGGAGATTCAGAGACAGACTGAAGCTGGACGATCAAACTGGATCTCTGACCATCACAAACATCTCAACTGAACATGCTGGATATTATAAACTAGAGATAACTGGAGCGAAACTGACAAAAAAAACATTCAGAGTGTCTGTGTATGGTGAGTAGAGATGTCATTTGTCTCGTCCTTCACGTATTTCACAAGCTAAACTCAATCCACAGCATTTGTGGCATTGTGCTGATCACCAAAAATAGAGTTTAGACTCATCCCTCATTTGGAGGTTACGGTGAGGCACTAATGGATGTCAAATAGACGAAATAAAGGAAACTTCAGAAGCATTCAGCTTTTTTACAGTCAATTTACAGCTTATGGCTGGCATTCGACCGACATTAAACGTTTAAATGTGGTTTAAAATGTCAGTTAATGAAAAAACATGAATTCAACGTCAAAACAACGTTGAACACCAAATCGTAGTTGAAGATATAAGCTCGCAATTGCAAGAAAACGTCTGAATTATTTGTTTATTCCGTGACAGAAACAGGTTTCCATACCATTCAGCGCCTCAGATAACAGATATTTTAACACAGACTCTAGTGGACAAAAGGAAATTCAATCAACATTATCAGAAATGTGTTTGATTGATTTTTGCGTGAAATGAACCCTGGAGTACTCCTTTAAATATTTATAAACTGAAATGTTGCATCATTTTATAGTTTGAGAAACACTGAAAGACCATCAAAACACTCCAGCCACAACAAGAGAGATGTTTATATTGATCAATATTTCTCTTTATTCTCTCATGTTTTCCAGCTCGTCTGCCTGTTCCTGTCATCAGCAGAAACTGTTCTTCATCATACTCATCACACCAGAATTGTTCACTGGTGTGTTCAGTGTTGAATTTGAGACATGTGACTCTCTCCTGGTACAAAGGAAACAGTTTATTGTCCAGCATCAGTGTGTCTGATCTCAGCATCAGTCTCTCTCTACCTCTGGAGGTGGAATATCAGGATAAAAACACCTACAGCTGTGTGCTGAACAATCCCATCAGCAACCAGACCAGACATCCCAACATCACTCAACTCTGTCACACATGTGCAGGTACGGCAGCACGGCTGATATATGTGTTTATTCACTGACCTGATCTCTGTCTTCTGTTGGAGATCAGACTGATGTGATCACTTCTTTCTTTATCATTACAGCACCGGACACACAGTCTCCTTCTCCTCCTCCAGTCTCTCTGATAGTGCTGATCTCCGCTGGATCTCTGATGATTGTTGCTGGATTTGGGATCTTCTGCATCTGCAGGAAATGTAGAAAAAGTAACCAAGAAGGCAAGAGTTACATCCACATTTTAAATGTATTATAATGAACAAAACTTTAAATATTTGTTGTCAATTGATAGCCCTAAATATCTTACAATTTTGTAGTTAAAAAACTTTATATTATATATAAAGAGAAAACTACATAATGTGTAGTTAATAGTGTTTGACAATTTTTTACAAATTACTCTTCTATTAGAACAGGAGTGTCCAAACTCGGCTCTGGAGGCGACTGTCCTGGAGAGTTTAGCTCCTGCTTGCCTATAAGACCTTGATCAGCTGGTGGAGCTGTGTTTCATTGGGGTTGGAGCTCAACTCTGCAGGACATTGACCCTCCAGGATCATGACTGGACAGCCCTGTATTAGAATAAATGTCTGTTTGTATATAATGACACTGGCAGCGCTCTTAACTCGTCTCACTCAACAACCACAAAACAGATTCTTAGTTTCTTAAATTGCACTAAACATACAAAATAAAAAAGCGTTCTCCACTTTTTGAATATCATTTTACATGATGTGTAATCAGCTAGTGCTCAAGAATCAGCTAATGCTCAAGATATTTCACCATACAAAGAATAATACAATTCTTTCTAAATTTAAAGGATAGTTCACCCAAAGTATTTTCCTCACCCTCATGTTGTTCCAAACCTGTATGAGTTTTTTTTCTTCTGCTGAACACTAAAGAAGATATTTTGAAGAATGTTGGTAACCAAACATTGACTTCCACAATATAGAAAAAAAAGACAATGGGGCTCCTCAATGGTTTGGTTCTTCACAATATCTTATTTTGTGTTCAGCAGAACAAAGAAATTCTTACAGGTTTGGAACAAATTGAGGGTGAGGAAATTATGACAGAATTAGCATTTTTGGGTGAACTAACACTTTAATGACGAACACATATGTAGTCGTATGCAGTCGTTTTAAGTTCCTCAAAATAACAAAAGCCGAAAATGCAGCCATTATAATAATAATAATAATAATAATAATAATAATAACACATATGCTGTGAAGAACCAGATCTAGTCTGGATTTGAGTTCTTGTTTTAATGCATCTATTATTATCATTGAAACAGTTGAGACTGATGAAGACGAGATCACTTACGCTGATCCAACGTTCTACAAAAGAAACGCACAGAAATCGGTAAGAGAATTATTATGTAATATTTATGTTGTGTGTCTGTGTATCATTTCATCAGTGAGTCAGATGGAGATCAGTGTGTGCAGTTGTGTTTCTGTCTGCATAATGACCCATCACACACAACAACACAATATCAGATGTTTAATAAATGCCATAAGATTATCAATGCAAGAAACACTCGTTATTGATTGTGCTATTTGCATCGCATCACATTTTAGTACATTTTGAGAACATATTTGAGTACATTTTAGCAAGCAATTAGTCATTTGAAATTGAATAAATTTTTTAAACAACTTCAGGGAACGAGGGTTACCGTACGTAACCGAGGCGTTTTTACGACACGACTAGAACAAGCCGATTTAAACAAATGATGTTTGTTGAACTTAATACATTTCATTTCTTGTATAAGATTAACATATTAGCAAAACTGTTTGAGAACGAGATGTTGTTTGATGTCATTTCCTCAAGATGCTTAAGTTTGCATGCAGTGCTGATAAATGTTATTCGGAAAAGCTTTTCAGTATCTATAGATCTTGTTTTGTATTTTTACAGAAAGTAAAGAGGAGGATCATGTGGATTATGCACCTATCACAATGAGAAGATAATCCAACTTCAGTCTTTGAGTTTTTGGTGAGAATCACCATATTGTATCAGGAAATCCCAGCAGAATCAAAGGTATAGGATTTTAACATATAATAATTAAAGATGAAATAAACTTCAGACAAACTAGCCTCTTTGACAAAGTCAACTGTGCCCATTGGAGCATTTTCCATTTTCATGTTTGACTCTATGTACGTGTAAATCTCATGAAAAAAAGTGCCAAATGTAGATGCACTCAGCTGTGGTCTCATATATTCACATCTCGACACAAATGTGGTTTGATCTGCTGGGTGGACGAACAGCTTGTTCATGAGTAGGTGTCTGATGGACGTGTGTGTTTGATGTCAGTTTTATGATCGTCTCTGTCTGACGTGTGAATAGCGTGTGGTTGAAGGACTTTTTGCATTCCGGCTCACATGAAACCGTTGACTTCTGCTCTACAGAAGACCTGCTTTACTGCAAAATACTGAACTCAGCACTGATGCTTGACAAAAAACTGATATTACTGTGATAAATGAAAATATCATATATTTGTGTGCATGATGATCTTTTACTCATGCAGTGATCCTGCAGTCAAGCAGTGCTTCACTTTTAGAGAAAAAGGTACAAAAGCTGTCACTGGGGCGGTACATTTTCAAAAAACGTGTAACTTATTTAGGCCTACAGTAAATAAAAAAATAAGAATGGTAAAATAAGTTTCTGGTTTAATTATAACCTATTTATTTGCGGAGTGATCCATTTATACTCTTCGCAAATAATATGTTATTTAAAAATATGCACACATTCACTCATGTTTGTATGTTTAATATGTCAAAAATGTAAAAGTCTCTTGTCTCCTTACATTCCATTATGAATGACATTAAATTATAGCATATTTTCAATTTTAAAAAAAGAGTTGAGTAGTTTGCATCACTGTATGTGATTGTGGGTCAATAAACATATCCATTATAAAACAGCTGTCAAATATTCAATGTTTATTTACACATATCTCATGAGGAGCACACTTTCACTGTAAAAACTAAAAGTGTCCTGTTGGAATTCACACATTAAGCCCCGCCTTCTGATTGAATCTGATTCATAAAAGATATCCACACGGCTCCGGGGGGTCAATAAAGTCAAGTCAACTTTATTTATATAGCACTTTTAACAATGCAGATTGTTTCAAAGCAGCTTCATAGTGTTAAACAGAAAAATAATAAAACAGAATATATTTTGATTATCATACAGTGACAATGTGGGCTTCAGATCAGTAATTAGATCTGTAACTTTATATGGTTAATTTAGTTTAATAATTAGATTTATTTGGAAATGTATTTGAAAAATTTAGTGGCCTTCTGAAGCGAAGGGGTACTCTTGTGTAAGAAAAATATACAAATTTAAAACTTTACAAACTAAAGTCTAGCAAGAGGTATTTCTAAGCAGAACTATTATTGCTCTAAAAAAACTCATATCCTTATTCTGCCAGTGGCTGTGTAATTTTAAGAATAAATGCAATGTATGACTTAGATACATGCTTGCAGAGTTGTTAATATTTTCATCAGTTTTGAGGAGAATTAGCTGCTATTTAGCTGATACTTAATAACTAATAAAAATCGCGATTTTTTTTTCTCAGTTGCATAAATCCCGTCCATAGGTGAAACATAAAGGTTGAACTTTAGAGTGTGAAATCAAGATCATAATCATAATCTCACCTTAAGTTCCCTTGATAGTGGTCCAGACACACGTATATGAGGACAGCTCAAGATATCCGCTCCTGCTTCAGTTCCAGTTCTGTAGGATGATGACTACGAATCAGGAAACAAAACATGTGGAGTAAAGAAGTGTTGATCCTACAAATAATAGAAACCACTTTTATTTTGTGGATAAATGAATGCCTAATTAGTAAATATAGTTAGTATGGCATCCATAGTGGACTTTAGTACCTGTTTAGTAGGCTTCCTAGAGTGCTGAGTCTTTCACTAGTCAAGAGAGCCAACATCTCTGTGATCTTGTGGTTTGTATGGCTCGGGTTCCTCCTTCAATGTGCGTCTGAAGGACTTTTCACCTAACAGCATGTCTCCTCAGCAACACACACACAAACACACACACACACACACACACACACACACAATATTTTAGGAATCATTCAGTGTCTGGAGCACCTTTTTTTCAACTTAAAAGAAAAGTCAAAAGTCAGATATACAACTGATGCGGAAGTCCATTTTGTTGAGACCTTAAGTGCATATATGAAGTGTGCCATTTGGGATTCAGACAATGGACCGCAATAACGAGTGTGCAGTACAACTGTACGCTCAACGGCTAGAGAATACCCATAATGCACTATTGAGAGTCGCGCGTTGATTGAAAACGCGCGTCTGACCACAAGATGGCGTCCGCAGCTTTTCCAACAAACCGCGGATCCAATGAGGCTACAGCGTATCATAGTATTAATTCCTTTAATCGATTAATAAATTGTTTAATTAAGGTTTATACATAGCTTCCATGACTACTGGAGCTGCAGTTAGCAAAGTTTCAAATGATTATTAAACAGAAATCACTTCAGCCAGGGAGATGTTCACAAAAACATAAATTTTAATACAATCAAGAGTACAATTAGTCATAGCTCTTACTTTGTGTTGTGGACAATGAAAAACTTCATAGCTGCCATGTTCTTCCCTTAATATCCTGCATCAAAGCCTACATCATGTGTTCCCATATTGTAAACAACCTACATTTCTATCCCCAAAGATCCTGTCAGTTATGGCGTAGTTTCCATTGCTTTTTGCTTCTTCATGCGTTGAAACTCAAAGAAAGCGGATATTTAAAAACACTCAGAAATAAAACTATGACAACACCACTAAAGGGATGAATCACATTTCCACCCACAATAAATCTTAAGTGTGGTATTCCCTTTAGTGGCTAATAAATCTGAAGTTTTGCATATCCACAGAAAACACCTTACTTCCTGTTGATCTTTCCATGTTGAAAAATAAGGTGAATAAATTGTCTATTTCAGTAATACGTACATAAATTGTGTATAAGTAGGCTATTCATACTGCATTAGAGCACCATCTAGTGTCCTAACTATGAATTCACCATTTAAAGAAATGTTCATTAGATGTATTAATGGCATCGATCACATGAACATACACATACCTTTAAAGTGCAGAGGACAGACTCAATGATTTCAGAGTAGAACTGCTCAGCAGCTCCTGTGGCTGAGTCTGAACATCCTCAGCAGGAGAAGGAAGTACAGCCTCTGCCGGGCTTTTTTTCACAATGGAGCCTATGTGAGTGTCCCACTTCAGGTCCAGAGAGATGGCGGTGCCCTTTGGGATGGGTTTCTTTGAAATGGGGATGATGGTGGAGCATTTGAAGCAGACAGAGAAGCGTTATTCATCACTCCAGAGACTCTAGAGCAGTGGAGACGTGTTCTCTGTGATGAATAATGCTTCTCTGTCTGCTTCAGCGCTTTACTCCACTAAATCCCACGCACTTTGCATTGCGCTTGGTGTTGTCAGGCTTGGATGAGCTGCTCGGCCATGGAAACCCATTTCATGACTCTACACATTGCTCTACACATTGTTCTTGAGCTCACTTGAAGGCCACACGAAGTTTGGAGGTCTGTAATAGTTGGAGACTTCTGCGCACTGTGACCCTCAGCATGTGCTGACCCTCCTCTGTGATTTTATGTGGCCTACCACTTCATGGCTGAGTTGCTGTTGTTCCCAATTGCTTCCACTTTGTTATAATCCCACTAACAGTTGACCGTGGAATATTTAGTTGAGAGGACATTTCACAAATGGACTAATTGCACAGGTGGCAGCCTATCATGGCACCACGCTTGAGTTCACTGAGCTCCTGAAAGCGACCCATTCTTTCACAAATGTTTGTAGAAGCGTCTGCATGCCTAGTGCTTGATTTATACACCTGTGGCCGTGGAAGAGATTGAAACACCTGAATTCAATGACTTGGAGGGGTGTCCCAATGCTTTTGGCAATATAGTGTATTTGGCTCTTGTGTAAAAACTTTCATGTGAATCACTGAAAGTCACATTCTTCATCAAGACCAAATAAATGGGTCACAGGTCTGTTCAAGGAGAGTCACAGACAGTAGGGTAAAATTAATAAAATACATCTTACAATAAATATGACAATACATAGACTCATTACCTTCTGATGTGCCTTCTCCAGTACTGCATTCCTGTCGATGGTGTTGTGTTTTATCATAGAACACATCCCCATTAGCCATCACCAACTTCTATGCTCTGTCTTCTGAAATCCACCACCAGCTACTTGTTCTTCTTGATGTTGAGTGAGAGAGGGTTCTCCTGACATAATTTTATCAGAGTGTACACTTCCTCTCCGTAGGCCAACTCATCGTAGTCAGTGATCAGGCCTACCACCGTTGTGTCATCAGCGAATTTGACAATGACATTGTGTATGTACAGGGAGTACAGGAGTGGGCTGAGAGCGCAGCCCTGAGGAGCACCAGTGTTGAGGCTCAGCAGGGATGATATGTTATTATTGCTCATTCTGATCATCTGACATCTGCCTGACAGGAAGTCCAGGATCCAGCTGCACAGAGATCTGTTTAGGCCCAGAGCCTGGAGCTCGTATCGAGTTTGGCAGGCACTATGGTGTGAACTGTAGTCCACAAGCAGTAGCTATTCTTACATAAGTGTTCTTATTTTCCAGGTGGGAAAGGGAAAAGGCAATAGCATCGTCAGGAACGGTTGCTTCTGTATGCAAATTGTAGTGAATCAGGCACTAGATTTAGTCTCTGATGAGCCTCTTAAAACACTTGCTGAAGATGGGTGTCAAGCAACGAGCCCAGTCATTCAAGAATGTGATTTTAGCTTTCTTCGGTATGGGCACAATGGTGGATTTTTAAAGCATGAGGGAACCACAGAGAGAAAGAGAGAGGTTGAAGATGTCTGTAAAAACCCAGGCTTGTAGATCTGCGCATGCATGAAGTACACAGCCTGGAATGCCGTCCGGACCCGCAGCCTTGCGGATACTCACCTGTCGGAAGGATCGGGTTACATCCTTGACAGAAACGGAGAGTGTGGCCTACTAACCTCCTCTGCATCAGCTGCGGGAGCTCTCTCCATGAGGGCAGTGTTGAGAGTCTCGAAACAAACATAAAACGTGTTCAGCTCGTCTGGTAGGGAGACGGCAATGTCCACAGTGATGGGTTTATTCAATTATTCAATTATTATTTAAAGTCTGTAATGTTATTAATGCCCTGGCACATGCTTCTTGCATTGTTGGTGTTGAATTGTCCTTCAATGTTGTTTTGTCTTGTCTTGTCATTTGGTGGCTTATAGTAGGCTATTAAAGGGTTCGTTCACCAAAATTTGACCATAAGACCTTTGTTCATCTTCAGAACACAAATGAAGATGTTTTTGATGAAATGCGAGAGCTTTCTGACCACTTTCAAGGCTCAGAAGGGTAGGAAAAACATTGTTAAAATAGTCCATGTGACCTTAATTTTATGAAGTGACGAATACTTTTTGTGCACAAAAACAACAAAAAGAATGACTTTCTTCAACAATTTCTTCTCTTCCGTTAGCGTCGAGGTGCTGACGTGAACAGTGTCAGAGAATTACACAGAAGAGATAAAGTCTTTGTTTTTGTCCATTTGTCATTATTTGTCGAAACCACTGAGATCCTAATCTCATGCTTTCTGATCAGTATGAGGAAGATGTTGTCAAACACATGGGTCTGTCAATTATCAGGGTCTGTCAATTATCATTTGCCACATTCTTTGTATCGTGTGTGTGTGTGTGTTACAGAAGGTTTGGGCATGCTGAGTTTTGTATTTAGTAATGGATTAATGAAAGGCTCTCCTAAAAATTAGCTAAAGGAATGTATGATTTGTACGAAGCAGGGTTATAGGATAAGAATGGTTGTTAATGTTGTATGTTAGGCCTGTGTGTTGTGCGTTGACGTTGCAGCAGTTCTCTGATCTAAAAAACAATTTCTCCTATGGAAGACAATAAATATTACCTTGACCTTAATACAAGGACTTTTACCAATTATTGATATTGCATAGATCAATTTAGCATTCTGAATCTCAAAGTCTCAAAACTAATGCATTTGTATCTGTACCAAAAATGTGGTTTGATCTGTTGGGTGGACACACTGGTTCTGCATGAGAATGTGTGGTATTCCTGGAAGCTTGAGGTTAATTGTTGTGAGATGTCAAAAGTATGTGTGTGTGTGTGTGTGTGTGTTTCATTCTTGTTCACATGAAATTCAGTAATTACAGATTTTCTAACTGCATACTTTTGTTAAGAATATGATCCTGAGACAGATGCTTAGCTTAAGTGTAGTAATGTAGTAATTGTAAGCGCTGTATGAAGTCGAACAAGCCTTTCGTTATAAGGTTCTGCATGAAACATGACACATCTGTAAATGTCATGACTGATGATGACTCGACACCGTCAGCATAAATAAAAATACATAAATGTCTACTATTGATCCAATGAGGGAAAACTTAGAAGAAGTATCAAGACAGTTGATGAATCCTGTTGACTTCCATAGCATTTTTTTTAATACTATGGAAGTCATTGTGGCCCATCTGGTTACCCATATTCTTCCAAATATCTTCTGTGTTCAGCAGAAGAAATAAACTCATACAGGTTTGGAACAACTTGAGGTTGAGTAATGGCAACACTAAATTAAGCTACATTATAATAATAAACATGTCCTCTGTTATACACCCGCAACATGAATGATACTATAACATCAGAAAGGACATTATTTGACCACTAGAATGATTGAGTTATATATTCACTCAGAATAAATCATGCCTGTGATGTGATGTCAAGCCTCACTATAGGGATATTAATTATGTTCATTACTTGTTAAAGAAATGATGCATTAATTGTGAAACCCATAAAGCAAATGATAATGCTAATCATATTCCCCCATAATAGATACTACGGTTATTGTTCCAACTACAAAATCATACCTTAATGTACCATTGTCAACAGTGTAAGATGTTTTTCATAAAGTTCCTATGATAACTGATGGTGAAAGTTTAGCATCAGTGATGAAATTATAAAAATAATCTTATTTTTGATTACACAAAAGTATTTAAGAGACACACAGATTCCACCTGTTATGAATGAATCATGTTTTTAATAATGTTATCATGAATATTCCTTGTTTCCAAAAATGAAAATGGTATAGATGTGGGTTTTAGTTAAAGTCATGTAATGAATTAAGACAATGGCTGGTGTAAAGATAAGGAACACGGAAATAAAAAGGTCTAAAGGTATTCTGCCCAGAGTGCAAACAATATTTGTCTTATTAAGACAGCTTATTAAAAAAAAAAAACTTTAGAAAATTACAAATGACAAAACTACAAATATTTACCTGACAAACATATCATGAGATATATTGAGACATTTACAATGAGTGCCAGATGAAAGACAAATCCAAAAATAAGAACAAGCGAGCTGCCAAAAGAAAGAACCAAGGAAACCCGTAAATCTAAAGACAGAGTAATCAAATAAAGGCAATCGTCTCCATCAAACAGTGATGATATTCTAACAAACACATCAGCAACATACAATAATGCCATGATAAAATCACACTCAGCAATCACAGCTGAACATACTTCATAAATAAAACAGAGAAGAAAAAAAGAACAAATCAGCACCTCATAAAATGTCACAGTTGTTTGTTCACAACTTCAGATAAGGCACATTTAGTGTTAGTAGTTAAACCACAAACATTAACATATTGATACCCGTCAGTTTCCAGTAACAGCAACAACACCAGTAAAAACACAGACAGTATCAGTAGAGCGGTCTGTGTGTCTGTGTGTCTGTGTGTTGTGTGTGTGTGTGTGTGTGTGTGTGTGTGTGTGTGTGTGTGTGTGTGTGTGTGTGTGTGTGTGTGTGTGTGTGTGTGTGTGTGTGTGAGTAAAATAATGCCCGTCTGGTTGAGGTGATCATGGTAACAGTCAGTTCTATCAGATATAAGAGGATGTAAACAGACGGGCAATATAACTGATGTGTGACCAGATCAGCATTAGTGCAAATGAGCAGAGATAATCTCTCAGTGTTTCTGGATCACAGCTTTAATAAACCTCTTCATACTGACAAACATCAGGCTCTCGCTGATCTACTGCCGATAGTGTAATGCTCTGTTTCTTACAGTATTGCTCATGTACTGTTTAAGGCAAAATGTCTTCATTTATCATTGAAATCATAAAAAAAACAAATTATAAGAAATCAGTTTCATCAAAATTATAAATGATGTTCCGTTGTTTTATTGGCTGCCTCCTCAGTATGATCCTCAGTCTGATTAACAACGCCCTGTCCCATCAAAGGATTGGATGGCTCCTTAATTGTTCTGTAAGAAAATACAGATTCACTAAAGGTTAAAAGTAATGAGGAGGATTGATGGGGACTTGAAATTATGTTTTCCCCCTGTTGTTTGTACAGAGGTTTTCTTTTACTAAATATTTAACACTATGGACACTATCATACACTTGGCACAATGTGACGCTAGTTTAGCTCAACACATTTATCATTTCACATCCAGAGCACATTGTTCAAATAGCAAAAGCACTCGCGCTCATCTGTTCGCCCATGGGCGTGCTGGTCTGAAAACCAGGTGTGTTCAGGCGCGTTGTTGGCGCTTTCTATTTTAAGGAACTGAAATCGACTACACCATTGACCAACAAAAACCTGGTCTATATAATATTTTGTTATTTAAAGGGTGCGCTAGTAATACGTTAGCACATACACTCTCCTTTTTACCCACACAGGGATGAGTAGCAGCACACAAACATGCCAGATATTAAAAATAAAAGGTTTCCTTGCTAGGGAAGTGCTGTTTTTACACTGCAAATTCTGCCTTGCAAAGAGCGAATCCGCCATGGCATGAGCGCAACTGGCTTTTAAAGGAATGAGAGACCCTGATTGGTTGATTGCACGTTAGACCCAAAACACACCCATGACTCAGTAAGAGACTAGGTATAACCCTTTTGGATCATGCGCCTGTTTTTTTCTGTCGTTAAACTAGCAAAAGTGGATTCGGACACACCCTAAATGCACCTGCGCTCAGATCGTTAAAATAGGGCCCAATGTCTTAAAATGCACTGTCATCTTCTGTAGTAAAGTAACAATTTTGAACTGTTGTATTGCTGTTTTCTAATAAGACACTTACTATCTCAAAAGATGTTGCTTTGTTTGTATATTATGTGTGTTATTTTTTTTATTAATGTTTTGACACTGCCTCACCTGTGAACATCTTCTGTAGTGTTAATAAAGGACAAAAAAGATAAATATTCACAATGTACATTTATGCCAAACCCTTGGTTGCACAAATCGCATGATGCAGGAGAATTAAATCTTTACTTACTATATAATATAATATTCAAGGAAGTGTGTAATTAAATTGCATATTGCAGGTTAGAGACTCCAGTGAGTCGATGTATAGAAAATAATTTAGGAACTAGATATATTATATATGCTAATAAGTCTTCTGGAGTCATTTTTGTGAGAAAATGTTACTTCCGCATCTAAAAATGGCAAAAACGGAAGTGACATAATAGGAGAGTGTGAATTTCAACGATAGGAAAACAATGGATCGTAATGACGCTGAGGAAATTATAAATGTTTATAAATGCTTATATCATGGACCACAGCCATACAATTATCACACAATTATAGGGACAGGCCAGGAATAGACAGAACGATTAGAGGAGACACATTGAGTTGTGTGAGGAGAACCAGTGGAGAACAGGGCAGGTGTCTCGGTGAGAGTTATATAATGTTAGCTAACAATATGAACTCTATGTTCAAATCACAAAACTGTACAGATCAAGTGTGCCGCACACGCCCTGAAAAGTGAAGCCAAAGCGTCCTCGATCGGCCCCAGGTGGCTGGTCCCAGTATAGCTCATAAACCCGTCCTCTAGTGTAATGTAATGGGACACGGGACAAACTAAACAATCAATTTACAAAGATGTTTTCTGTCATTTTAGGGAGTTTTTATCACACTGATGCGTGTTCAAGTGTTCGTTTCTTTAAATAAGGTTTTAGTTTGTTATTTGATGCTATAAAAATGGGGTGTGACGTCATGATTGACAGCTGAGATTGATGGCTTCTCTGAGTGAAGTATTCACTGAGGCACTATCTGACTTTTCTGTATTTTCAGGAGGAGACTGGGCTTCAACTTAAATTTCTACATTTCCATAACTGTTTTTTTTTTCACATCAACATAACGAGTTGTTCAGCAGAAAACTGTACTAACAGATTCTGTGGGAGTGTGCGTGGAGTTTTGATATCGCAGCTCTACTTCCTGCTCTCTATGTGTGCAGAATCGGGTCACGTGTTTACTACTGCACAGACGCAGGTCCCAAATCAGTGTAAGATGTCAGCGCCATATTCAGACATTGGCGGCTTCACTTTTCTTCAGTTAAATATTATTTTTACAGTCTATGGTACAGATTTTTATCATGTATCAGGCAATAGCAAAGCTGGTATTGGTCATCTAGGAGTATTGATACTTACCAATGACAGGAACTAATAAGCTTTAATCAGCTGTCACACTGGTTAATATCCGTCCACTTACGTTTGATTCATCAGAACTCCCTTTGGGTGTACACGCTGTAAAAACAACAAATAAAAAATGTTTTACAGAAAATACGTTTTTTACGGTCGGTTTCTTTTATTTTAAATTTGACTCAAAACTGTAAAATTACAAACAATATCTGTAAATTAACCGATATTGTTATTTGAAGTATTGTGACATTAATGGCAAATTACAGTAATTCACATTTTTATACAGTATTTTTTCTGTTTTCTTAAAATACATACACATTTATGTAAAATTACAAAATGTATCTGTAATTAAACAGTGACAAAACTATTAAATGATAATATGATCAAATGACTAGCAGACAACAAAAAACCCTGTCAAATTAAAGTAAAATATCCTAATTAAAATAAACCCGGAAAACACTGATATTTCACAGGTATTTCCTGAATTATGATGATCAAATAACTTAAATAAATGATGCTGCCAGTAAACAAAACAAGTAAACAAAACTCTAAAATTAAAGTGAAATATCATAATTAAAATAAACTGGAAAACACTGTTATGTATTTCCTGAATTATTACGATCAATAGTTATTGTATGTGTTTCATGTTATCCTGTATTCATTAATCCTGTGTTGAGTTCATTACTTGACGATTCACCGATAGTGTGAGGATGTATATGACGCCATGAGTACAGTTGAGTGGACTTGAATGTACATGGCATGAATAAAATATTTACCAGTAAGTTTTGAAAAGTGTGAGACTGTATGCATTTGTGTTAATGTACATACTTTGTGTTCATCGATCAATGCTGAAATTGATTCCCGTTAAAACAACGGCAAAGAAGCCTCGCATGTGGATGTTTATTCATTTAATATCATCCTTTACAGGAGTATGTTGAACACATCATATCGCCGGGATGATAATCCTCCCATCTAAAGTGAACGCTATACACACCACATGTTTCTAAGCAGATGCGAAAGTGAAGTCCTGTCTCTTCACCTGCATAAAACGCCACCCGACACGGAAGATATCCCTGTCCTTTTTCTTGTTAGGAAACCTGTGGACTCAATGTCCTGACAGGCCGGACACAATAATTTACCATGACGTTGATAATAGAAAAAGTCCTACTGAACCCCAACCTATTCTACACCGAGCCAATGCAGAGCCCTCTCTTATATGACGTGATGTTAAAAAAAAAAAGGTTTTTACAAACTCACAAAATGGCCACTTTATCTACTAAATTTGTGTTTTTAAAACATTTTAAACCCTGTATTAACTTTTCATATGGTACTTAACCTGCAATATGCCCTTGAAAGACTTATTCAACATGCCAAAGCCCCTTTCACACAGAGCGCTGATCCCAGAACTGCCATAGAATTGCTAGAGTGCCTTCTGTGAGAACGCAAACACATTGATTGATCCCGGGATGGGGGCACATCGCTGGGATCAATCCCGTGATGTGGCCTATGTGAACCAATGCCGTAAGACGCGTGTCATAGTGAAGACGCATTGACGTCGCATTGAAGTTATCGTGCGACTCTTTGACCGGGTTTTAAATGCAGATCAACGCGTTCACGTTAAACAGCAACAAAGAAGACATTTTGTAATGTAATGATGAAAAAATGTGTGCAAACACGGCACATCCTGATGTCACGTGTCTTTTCGGGATGTGTGTGAAGGCATGCACAGATTCCAGAAAATCACCTGCAGTGTGAATGAACCAAAATCAAACAATACCAGGAAAAATCCCGGAACACATTATCAGTGCATTTTCCGGAATCTCAGTGTGAAAGGGGCTTGACTCTGTGTCAGGTAAAACAACACGGGACAAGGAACGAGGGCTTAAACACACAGGAGAGTAATCAACGTAAATCAGATATTAATAAATAATAAATTGATAACAAAACAACAAAACAGAACTTTTACAACCTTATGTTTAAAAATTGTAAATATTTAATAATAATATATTCACAGTTCTTTTAAAGGATTTTTGCAAAGTAAATCTCATAATCAGCTGTATGTAATACTTACCTTTGAGTTTTGCCCTTTTTATAGAAAATCACAGCAGCAGTTACAGCAGCAGTTAGAGCAGCAGCCAACAGCAGAACAACAACACCACCAACTATAGCTCGGTAGAACATAGAGACAGACCTGAATCTGGAACAGATAAAGAGAAACAGACATCATTACGAGAGAGCGACTGATAATACATCCAGTACTTAATATCTACAGTACCCATGGATTTTCAGTTGTATGATATTGATTTAACTAATAAATGGCACCTTTTGTTGTTTTTAGCAACAGTAGTTCAAACAGCATCACACACTGAGACACTCAACAACCCTAGATGTATACATATGCATACATTTATATACATGTATGTGCTTAATAAAAATACCCTGCAAATGTACTTTTGGTATACTAAATTGGAACTAATTTTGTACTTAATGCACTTTAAAAGCGCACTGTGTCAATTTTAGTGGCATCTAGTGGTGGTGAGGTTGTGGTGCAATCGTCCACGCTCACGCGCAAGGATTTGAAGTTTACTTAGTATGAAGTAAATGTATTTTAACTGGATTTTGGTATATATTTTTTACTACTGAGGAAATACTGTTTAAAGGAAAACGAATAGGCTAATATGCAACGTGTTATTGGGTCAAAGCTTCCTTTTTTAACAGTCCACAAGACAACATTTATTTGGTTGATTTTAAAAATACTGATCTGTTTTTTTTTCAATTCCTCAAAAGAAATGCATTGAATAACTGAATTATAAACTCACCAGTGACGGCAACACTGAATCTCTTCACTCTGGTGATGCTGAAGCTGCCGTCATTGCTGTTGATCTGTAGATGATAATCTCCAGAGTCTGTGTTTGTGGTGTTTGTGATGATCAGAGATCCAGTCTGATGATCCAGCTTCAGTCTGTCTCTGAATCTCTCGTCAGCATCTTCACACTGAACATCTATACAGGTTTTATTTGGATCTCCAGTGATTTCAGCAATACGAGTGTGATGAAAATACCATGTTATGACATCACTTGGTTTTCTTTTTACACCAGAATCTAAAATGACAGATTCTCCCTCCATCACTGACTTTCTCTTCACTTCATCTCGTTCAGCAGCAGAAACACCTGAAACACAAACCAACAGATGATGGAGGATCTTTTTGGGGAAAACAAATAAACTACAAAAGAACAGCAACAGCACATGAATGTGATTGCACAAGCCCCTTCTTAACTTCTGATCTGAAAAGAACCATTTATGCCTGGTTCTTGCTTATGAACACATTTGACATATTTCTATTTAAAAAAGATACAAGAAACACTCTTAAAACTAATATATTGCATATGGAAATTATTTAGAAATTGATATTTTAAATCAAAACTATGTTTAATTATGTTTATGTTCAATATGTTTAAGTATGTAAACTGAGATAATTCTAATTGCACTTGCATAGCAGATTTGTAAAGACATTATTAATGATTCAAAAATTATAGCACACACACACATTACATACTACATGTTAATTTACATATAAACTAAAATAATAAACATTAATGACTTACCACAGACAATACTGAAGGTCTTTTCACTGTTACTGTTTCTGCTGATGATCTGTAGTTTATATTCTCCAGAGTCTTCAGTTCTGGTGTGTGTGATGGTCAGAGATCCAGTCTGATGATCCAGCTTCAGTCTGTCTCTGAATCTCTCAGTATCATTATTACACTGAACATCTGTACAGATATAATCGAGGTCTCCACTGATTTGAGCGATGCGAGTGTCATCAAAATACCATTTAATAACTTCCTGTTGGCTTGTTACAACACCAGTGAATAAAGTGACTGAATCTCTCTCCATCACTGACACTTTAACTGATCCAACACCGAGAACACCTGAAGAAACAGTTAACATAAGTCACAAAAAAATATAGGCTACAAAAGTGTATTCAATTTCAAACGTTGTCCCATTTCCCCATACAAAGCTACAGTTTGTAACATGGAAACTCTACAATTTGTTCACTTATAAATCCAAGTATTTTCATGGACTCATAACGAATATTGACCATAAATCGTTTTTATCGTTGATAACAAACAGGTTAAATGTCTTACCGTGGTCGAGAAAAAACAAGATCATTGAGAACAAATGAATGAAAAGCTTCATTTCCACCGCTGTACACTAAGGAAAATAACCGCAAATTCTCATCCATAAAATAAATCTGTTCTTCTGCTCTAATGGCAACGGAGTTGTTTAAACAAGTGAAAGTAAAATCTACGAACTTCTTTAAGGAGCGCCGATGACGAAGAGAAAGGGGGCGTGACGTGTGCAGGCAGGCTTTTCACAAGCGCCAACCCTCCCCCAACAGCAATTCATTAACTGGCCACTAGAGACAGGCTCCAAAGAGAGTCAAATCTGTACCTCCCCATGTTAAAATGCCCAACTCTAAAGCAGAAAATAAATACAGCCTGGACAGTATTTATACAGCCTGGAACAACAAGTGGTTTTGGTCTAAAAAGCTAATTTTGTCCTTCATGACAACTGTGAGGGGTGCATTTCTTGCGGCGTGGTTTCAGCAACCAGGCACCTCAGCTCCACCCATGTCCTGAGATGACTATAGACTTCAAAAATCCTCTCCAGAAACCTACAGGTGACATTACGGATGCTACGTCCATATTTATTTTACAGTCTATAGCTTTTCATCCTGCTCTCTTTCTAAAATGTAGGAATAAGTAGGCTACAAATTGCTTATTCAGCGTGTTCTGTTGGGTAGAGAGTTCTGATTATTATGTGTTCTTTTTTATTTTATTTTAAATACAGTATTTTTTCTGTATTGGTGTATGTAATTTGACATTCATGTAATTATATATATATATTTCTTTGTTTTTTTATTCTGTAACTTTACATTTACTAACTGTATTTAATACTACCTGTCAAACAAAGCTATGTTCATAGTAATTGAGAACTTGAGTCTGACCTAATGGCCTTTAACCAGACAAAGCTCAGAATACAATCCTCTTTAATTACTGTTCTCCCATTAGCACCTGCTATAGATGTTGTAACTACACACTCTGACTTCAATGAGCATCTCTAATCATGATGTCACGGCTATAGAAATGTGACTTCTCCAAAATGTTGCACTTCAAAAAAAGTTCAGTAAATTACAGAGTTTGTTGTTAGTCAGTTTGTCCTGTTACCAAAAAAAATATGTTCATGTATTAAGCAAAAGAAGCCTGTAATTAGAGAGCTCCAATGGGACACATTACAACTACTTTACCCTTTTGTCCTGCTCATGCTTGTCCATATAATGGCAGTGATAGCAATCAGCTTCAATCTGTGCTTCAATCTTCCATGTTTAATAGAATAATACAAAATGATAGGCAATGTGCGCGACAGCAAACAAGAACAATACCGGACACTGAACTTAAAACAAGCAAGAACTAAATATACTAGTGATGTATATAAGCAGGTGTGAATGTCCATGTTAACAGATTGTGGTGGAAAAATAAAACACAAGGGACACATGTGAACAGTGAAAAGCAAAAAACAAAAAAAACTGAACATGACTGTGTGTGTGTACACACACTATATTGCAAAAAGTTTTGGGACACCTGCCTTTACATGAGCCTTAAATGACATGCCATTCTTAATCCGTAGGGTTTAATATGGAGTCAACCCACCCTTTGCAGCTTTAACAGCTTCAACTCTTCTGGGAAGGCTTTCCACAAGGTTTAGGAGTGAGTTTATGGGAATTTTTGGGAGGGAAGGGGCCATCCCCAAACTGTTCCCACAAAGTTGGGAGCATGAAATTGTCCGAAATGTCTTGTTATGCTGAAGCTTTAAGAGTTCCTTTCACTGGAACTAAGAGTTCAAGCCCAACCCCTGAAAAACAACCACACACCATAACCCCCCCTCCACCAAACTTTACACTTGGCACAATGCAGTCAGGCAAGTCCCGTTCTCCGGGCAACTGGCAAACCCAGACTCCTCCATCGGATTGCCAGACAGAGAAGCGTGATTGGTCTCCACTACTCAAGAGCTTTACGCCACTGCATCCCACGCATTGCATTGCACTTGGAGATGTAAGGCTTGGATGAGCTGCTCGGCCATGGGAACCCATTCCATGAAGCTCTCTACCTACTGTTCTTGAGCTAATCTGAAGGCCACACGAAGTTTGGAGGTCTGTAGCTATTGACTCTGCAGAAAGTTGATGACTTCTGCGCACTGTGCGCATCTGGATCCAACCTTGCCCCCCTGGATCTCCACAGCCTTACTGGCCTACGTCCGCCTAAACCTCACTCCAATCTGGGTCACGGCACCAAATATAACCGGTCCTACACTACCTGCTCCGAGTGGGATTCAAAACCAGTGTCTCCGGTGTGGGAGGCGGGCACGCTAACAAGGACGCTAAAGACGTCCAGTACCAACCAGGAAACTGTTCAGGTCTGGTATATTTAGTGTTTCTTTCAGCTGTCAATATGTGTATGTTATGCTGCTTTGAAACAATCAGCATTGTAAAAAGCACTATATAAATAAAAGTGACTTGGCTTAGGTGCACGATGGGTAAAAGTGCAACTCTTTACCCATCAACTCTTAACCGTTTTGAAACATTATTCGACTGTAAAGCTGCTCTTTGAGGATATCAACTGTGAGATTCATTAACAGCAGGACAGGAAGAAGCCCTCAACCTGCAAACTAAACACACATGCACTGAATAGCCAAGATATGTATCTATTGAAAAGATTAAAACACATTTCTATAGAAATCAGATCGCAGCAGGTTTCAGTTTGACTCAGTTGAGCTGCTAGTGTCTCACATTGATACGACTGGTATGCTTTATCTTTTGTTTGTTTTTCCCCACACAGTAATTATTTAATTATTTATCATGTAATTATTTATATGAATAAAAAAAAGAAGATTCATATAATATTCCACTCTACTTTGACATATTTAACAGAGTAAGGAAACTTTATTTGAAAAATTGTCAGTGTTAAATGATGAAATGAAGAATGTTTTCCACTGTTAAGAAGAGTTTAAATCTTAAGGGACAGAAGAGCATTTATGTTATATAAAAATCATAAGACACTTTCAGTGAGTGTATGTGATGTGTGTGAACTAGGAGGGTCAAACGCTGTCGTGGGAGGATTCACATGCATGCAAGATTAATAAATTGATGTTATCAGCGGATTGTGTAGCTATAGATCAGACTTTCATTGAACAGCTGAGGAAAATGTCTGTTTTGTTCTGTTTGTGCTGCCTCCATCTGATCGGTAAGCTATACATATATATATTTGACTAAATAACAGTTGCATTCTTCTCAGATATTAAATCATTGAAAATAATGGAAATTACCATAGTCATTTCAACCAGTGGAAGTTCAGAAAGCGAATCCTCCATTGAACTACATTCTCTCCATCTCTAAAAACGTGACAAAAGCTGATTTCAGGCTTTGTAAAGCATCAGAGGCCATAATCAGTGTAAAATCTGTTCATCAGGTGTGTTTGGGGATTCAGTGTCAGTGACTGAAGGAGATTCTGTCACTTTATACTCTGATGTTACTAAAATACGTGAAGAAGACGACGTAGTGTGGAATATTGGACCTGAAAAATCTCAAATAGCTAAAATTGAAAAAGCAAATCCCCACATCTGTTTTTCCTGATGGGAGATTCAGAGACAGACTGAAGCTGAACGATCAAACTGGATCTCTGACCATCACAAACATCTCAACTGAACATGCTGGAGATTATGAGCTACTGATAACTGGAGCGAAACGATCATCAAAAACATTCAGAGTTTCTGTCTATGGTGAGTAAAAGCTAATTTGTCCTGTCCACATATTCTTATTTTATTGAAGTAATATTCTGTACAAGTTATAAGCTCAATCAACAGAATTTGTACAAAATCATTCAGAATCATAATTGGTTTTTTTTTTAAAAAAAAGCAAAACTCAAAGTTAAGCTGAGGCATTAGCGCCAATGGCATTTTGTATTTTTAACATTTATTAGCAGAAATATGAATTTTATAATATTCTAAAGGCACTTATAATACATTTTCTGTTCAAACTTGTGTATAATTTGAGGTGTAAAGTGTTTAAATTATTTGTAGTCATTTTCCCCAGTCTGTTTTATTAACCATGTCATTCCTTCACCTGTGTCTTGTTAATAATGTCATTTGCTCTGTGTATTAAAGCCTTCAGTTCTCCTCAGTGGTTGTCCGTCGTACTATGTGTGTGATGTTTATTCTGTGAGAGTTTTGTTATTTAAGATCCAGTTTCCTGTTCCTCATCTTCTTCGTGAGTTTTGATCAGCACGTTACATGACAGAAAGACCGACCAAGACAGTTATTTTATTTGTGGCCAGTTACTGGAGCAGGATGACCGTTCGCTGGAAGCTCATACATGAGACTTTTTACATGTTGTGTGCCAGAAGACGATGACGTAGTGTGGAATTTTGGATTGAAAAAATCTCAAATAGCTAAAATTAAAAAAAGCAAATCCCCCCCACATCTGATGTTCCTGATGGGAGATTCAGAGACTGAACGATCAAACTGGATCTCTGACCATCACAAACATCACAACTGAACATGCTGGAGATTATGAGCTACAGATTACTGGAGCAAAACTGATATCAAAAACATTCAATGTTTCTGTCTATGGTGAGTAAAAAGCTAATTTGTCCTGTCCACATATTCTTATTTTATTGAAGTAATATTCTGTACAAGTTATAAGCTCAATCAACAGAATTTGTACAAAATCGTTCAGAATCATAATTCTTTACCAGGACCACTTGCTCTGTGTATTTTACCATGCCAGCCTGAGCGAGCAGTCGAAGGCACGCGCTTCCAGCGTAACGGTCCAAAGGAGGATTTCACCGCCCTCGTGGAGTGGGTACTGGTAAATAACAACTCACTGTTTACCATCGGTCCTGCTGAAGATGACAGCATTACCAGTCCCACTCAACCGCCACCAGAGACCATCCATCCAACAGCAATCCACCAGTGATCGAAATCAACAGGATGGAAGTGCCTGTGCTCTGCCTCGATGGACGAGCCCAGACCAGAGAAGAGGTCGGAAGGAGTCATCGCCCCGGAGCCAGTACTGCCGTGAGAGTCTGACCAGACCAGATGCCTGAGCCGACAACGTTGGTCGTCGTGGAGGGAGTTTTAGTGTAGTTCGGTGGATTTGAGGGAAGACCTGACTACCACCCCATCATGGTGGATGCGATGGGGAAGATACCTAGTGGTTATTTTGAGGAACTGATTGTCATTTTGAGGAGAATATTCGTTTTTTTACTGAGGTTTCTCCAGCTAAATGAATTTCTCCAGAATTCTGTGTTTCCAGAATTCCCTCCCAGCCTTCCTCTCCCACCTTCTCAATCAGCCAGTTTCTCAGCCCTGCCTCCGCTTCTGACCTTCAGCCTACAGCCACATGCTGTGAGGACCCGCCCAGTGTCTTCAGACCACCAGCTCCATCCAGCACAGAGGATCCCATCTCCGTCACCACTCTATGTGATGCTCCACGCGCCTGTCGACACATCGGCTTCATCCTGGCTCCTCCCTCGCTTGGCTCCACTGGAAACCACGGCTTCTCTGGGCTTCCTCGTACCTCTAGTGCTGCCTCCAGGCTCATCGACCCGTCAGCTCCACCAGTGTCTCCATCTTTGGTGGGGGTATCGTTGTCGGTCATCCCTAGGGTGTTTTCCATCAAGTCGGCAACACCATGGCTCCTCCCGCCTCTGTCTCCACCTTGTGGTCTCGTCCTGGCTTCTGATCCTGGCTTTTGCTCCTAGCTTCCCCCAGCTCCTCCAACCCTCCACTCCCCCTTGGACTGTATTAGGTTCCCGAGACCAGTGTTTTTGTTATTTTGCTCCTTGGCCTACTCCAAAGCCCCACCCTCCCTCCTCAGTTGTTCTAGTTACGGTGCGAAAAAAACACAAACTCTCACCTGCCTGTAAGATCTTGATTAGTTTCAGGTGTGTTTGATTAGGGTTGAAGCTAAACTCTGCAAGAGAGTGGCCCTTCTGGATCAACATTCCCCACCCCTGCCTTAGACTGTATATTATGAGTTTTGATCAGCACTTTATGTGACAACTGTAACACGTTGTAAATTTATCAATATTTCTCTTTATTCTCTCATGTTTTCCAGCTCGTCTGCCTGTTCCTGTCATCAGCAGAAACTGTTCTTCATCATCATCATCAAATTGTTCACTGGTGTGTTCAGTGCTGAATGTGGGTCATGTGACTCTCTCCTGGTACAAAGGAAACAGTTTATTGTCCAGCATCAGTGTGTCTGATCTCAGCATCAGTCTCTCTCTACCTCTGGAGGTGGAATATCAGGATAACAACACCTACAGCTGTGTGCTGAACAATCCCATCAGCAACCAGACCAGACATCCCAACATCACTCAACTCTGTCACACATGTGCAGGTACGGCAGTACGGCTGATATATGTGTTTATTCACTGACCTGATCTCTGTCTTCTGTTGTGGATCAATCACTCACACTAATGACTGTCTCTCTTTCCTCTCCTTCTCCTCCTCCAGTCTCAGTCTCTCTGATAGTGCTGATCTCTGCTGGATCTCTGTTGATTGTTGCTATAGTCGTGATGTTCTGGAAATTTAGAAAAACAGGTCAAGAGAGCCAATAATCACTGCATGTTGAAATATTTACCTTTTCAAAGCTCAAATTGTCATGTTAACACATCTGTGATTTATTTACAGTCCAGACACAAGAGGAAAACAGAACTGATTCAGCATTGGGTAACCCAACTACACAAAAAGTGGTAAGATGATTTAAGTGCTGTGTAGCCAAGTATACTGTCCCATTATACTCTAAATGTGTGCTCTACATTTCACAAATCCAAGTGCACACACACAGCAGTTGTGGGTAATGAGAGTGGAGGAGGCGTTGGTCATTCACTCGCCTCACCTACATTGCCTACAGCTCGACCCTGAGACCTTTGTGTTACAAGTCTAACCATTAGGCCACAACTTCCCCTATTTATGACTGTGTTGAGGTCAGTTAGTCTGATTGAAGCATGCTGATTTAAGTTTTGTATGCAATGTGCATCAAATGGTCAGTGAACAGATATGAGTGACTAGTCTTGTTCATTATTGACCCTTTTCACATTTCAGGGTTTCTCAGAGGCGGAAGTCGTCATAGCTGGGTAAACGTAGCCTATAGCAGTGAATTAGAGCCTACACATATTTTGTGTGTTTGTTCCCAAAAGAAAAACTCCACAATAAAGTTTTCACAACTTTCAGAAAAGGGTAAAAAAGAAAGAAAGAGAAAGAAAGAAAAGAGATTGATATTGGCAGAGATGTCAATCCGACTGTCACTCCCTCAGCCACTGAAATAGAAACACCCTCACAGCAGTGTTAACTAGTTTTGTAATTTGATGCCAATTAAATATAATAAAAAAAAAAATACTGTTAAAACGTGTCATCATGGTTTTTGGAAAGGGTCTACCTTCAGTAAGGGAGGCTCAAAAGTACCTATCTCTAAACCAGGGTAAACACAATATTTCTATTTTGAAGACCTAACTTAGCCTATATATTCATCTGTAAAATGTATTAGCACGCAAAAAGTATTTTTACCAGTAACTACAAAATATTATAATTATTGGTAAATTATTATATTCAGTGATTAGTTCATCTAAAATGGTCAATTTAATCGCCATTTTGTTACAAACACGTTTGAGTTTCTTTTAGGCAGTAGCTATGCTATGTCAGACTCAGTCACCATTCACTTCATTACATATTTTATACAATAACTAGTGACTGTATGTTATGTTCATATATTCTGCCTAACACCACGGAAAAATTCAAAACTGGTTAAACGGGTAGACATCCGTGACCGAGATTGAAGACTGCCTTCACGTGTTATTATCGGAATTACCATAAATACAAGTTTTCAAAGCTTTGAATAAATTGAACCAGTTGCTTCGTAAAATGATTCATCGTTTCTAAGCGTTGGAAACGCCACACACTGGTGACCCCTGCTGGTCAGAACTGTGTCAATGCAACAAAAACTCATGTCAAACCTTAGAGACTGTAACAATGGCCAAACATTCATAAACGCATCGTCTACAACAAAACATTGGTTTCTTGAAAGTAAAATGTATCAAATGCAATTAACGAATCATCCAATATGATTAAGTATCACGTTTGTGTAGTAGCCTTGTGTTCTTTTATACATTTTCAGGACTTGTTTTGTTTATTCTATGGATGACTCCGCTAAACCGGCCAATACGAAACTAACTACTATTATGCCTTTTAATTATAATAATGTCTAATTAAAACGTCAATAAATATATAAATCTGATCAGAGATCAGTAAACCCCATATACACTTCTTCAGTGGTTCTCATCCAAATGATTCATGGGTTCACAGTAGTGATGGGAGAAACGAAGCTTTTCAAAGCTTCGACTCAATTGAACCAATTGCTTCCCAAAATGATTCACTGTTTTGAAGCGTTCCAAACGCCACACGCTGGTGACCCCTGCTGGAAAGAACAGTGTAAATGCAACAAAAACTCATGCCAGACATGTAATTAACTAATCATCTTATACCATTAAATATTAGGTGTTTGTAAAATATCCCTTTATCAATTTCCAGGGCTTGTTTTGTTTGTTCTATGGTTGGGTCAGCTAAACAGCGACTAAATGACCCTTCGCTAAGCCCCGCCCTCCTTAGTTACTGTTGCTACGTCTGTCAAGCTTTCGCGCCTGGCCCGTCTATTACAGTAGCCTATGTATGTGCCGGTGTTGTGCCTATTTCCGACCCCCTGGCTGGAGACTACCCTCCTTCGCGTGCAGGCGCGCAGTACCGTCGTGTGTACTGTAGATGGCGGTTAAAACACGAAAAGATCGGTCAACGTAATTAATTGCCGTTTTAACCCTAATCTTAAACGAGACTGGCAAATGTCCATGGTATCTGTTTTAAAAACGCATCGATAGCGTTTTCCCCGTATTTTATCTGTCAGCTTAGATGCTAAGAATGGTTTAATTTTACACTAAGGTGTTATGCTTTTCTGCAACTCTGCCACTAGATGGTTCAAACACCTGGTTCAACTTCTTAAACGTCAAAAGGTTTGATTCAGACCCAGGCTTAGATGCAAAGAATGTATAATGGGCAATGCCACTTACACCAAAATGTGTATAATATTACAATAAACTAAACGAATGAACTAAAATAATTTTTATATTGCATGAAAATGATCCTGTTGCATTAGATGTAGGGTCTAATGTCTGGATACCCAGAGAGTTCCTAAAATGGGTCTGATACACGTAGGCTACATCAGCAATACTGTGTGTAAAATTCCACATTTAACTCTATTAACATGGACAGCTCTAGTATTTAGTATTTATTTCCCCTACTTCTTCTGTCTGGATACCTAAAGATTTCCTAAAATGGGTCTGATACACGTACAGCAATAACACCTTAGTGTAAAATTAAACCATTCTTAGGATCTAAGCTGACAGACAAAACAACGGGGGAAAACGCTATCGATGCGTTTTTAAAACAGATACCATGGACATTTGCCAGTCTCGTTTAAGATTAGGGTTAAACGGCAATTAATTACGTTGACCGATCTTTTCGTGTTTTAACCGCCATCTACAGTACACACGACGGTACTGCGCGCGTGCACGCGAAGGAGGGTAGTCTCCAGCCGGGGGGTCGGAAATAGGCACAACACCTGTTAGGGACTGGAGTATGCAGTATATTTGATATATTTATTCTCCTGCTTTATCCACAACAGTCTGATGGGGTATTTTGCACTGTGAAATTGTTTTCCCCAATAAGAATCCTCAGTAAAGTTAGACTGAATTATTCCACGTAAATTAGTCACAGACGCTAACACGCAGCAGGATTATTCGATACGGCAGCATGGATCGATAGATATAATTAAAATGTAATCTGACAAGGTAGGACAAATCGACAGCGTCATTTCTCCCCTTGGGTTTTAGGTTTTGGGAATGGAAAAAATCCACCCCATTTCCAAAATTATAGGATACCGGGTATCAGATTTGCACAATCCATATGCTTCGGCATGTTCCCCTCGCTCTAAAGCTTGACAGAAATTAAATTTTTGAGTTAATACAATGAACATTTTTCAGAATCAACATCACCCTTTATTCAAATATTATTACAAGATTGTGTAACATATTGTGTAATTGTTTTTTATTCGTTATAATGCAGTAAAACATGCCAAAAAACGTGCTATTTTCATGATTCATTACACTTTTTTTTTTTATTCATGTGGTTCAGAATCAATAATATTTTGAGTTTCTATTTATTAAACAAATTTCCTTCATTGTATGAACTAAAAAAAAATATTTAAATGAACTCAACCAGGTTTCTTGCTTTTTTAAGTTAAACCAACAATATTTTTTTACAGTGTACATGTGATGTAACGGACACTACATCCATTGTTTTATACAGTCTATGATTGAAACTGAACTCTGCAAGGCTGTGGCCCTCCAGGAATTGGGTTCTGCACCCCTGCTCTATTGCTATTATTAGCAAAGAGATTATTTTACAGACACTTTCATAAGGTCTTGAGTACATTTTTCACTTTGCATTAGCAGGTTCCTGAATGAGTTTGTGTTTCCTTGCAGAAATCAAAGAAAGAGGTCGTGTATGAAAATGTCCCCTAAAAAAATGATGATCAAAGTATCTTCAGGATCTGATGTTCGAGCTCATGGGCCCTGACTCACAGATTTTGGTTTCCGTCAGAATCTCTGCTTTGCTCTTTGTATGACCTTGTTTGATGACATCTATGATGATGATGATGACATGTTTTGTGTTGTTATTGTGATATCTGATATTTTGTTGCTCTGTATTAGTGTCATTTAGTGGTGTACAAGTAGTACAGTATCCAGAAACTCAAATAAAAGTTCTGTTTTTCAGCTTGATAAAATTAACTAACTTTATTAAATATTAAACCCCTTCACTTTACTTTGTTCTGACACTTCTTTTTAAAGGGCACCTATTATGCCCCTTTTTTACAAGATATAAGTCTCAGGTGTCCCCATAATGTGTCTTTTTATGACTTCTTCAAGTTCTCTTTTCAGTCTTGAGCTTGAACGGACAAATTCACACAAAAATTGACAATATGCCAACCTTGGCTAATATTCTAGCAAAGTTGGTTATTTCTTGAAGTAAAGTGACGTGTGGCCAAGTATGGTGCCCCATATTTGGAATTTGTGCTCTGCATTTAACCCATCCAAGTGTGAACACACACAGTGGTAAACACACACACACACACACACACAGCGGGTAGCCATATTGCTGCGGCGCCCGGAGAGCAGTTGGGGGCTCTCACCTCAGTCATGGGGGCGATTGAGGGTGGAAGAGAGCGCTGGTTATTCACTCCAACAGTTTCTGATGGACCTGAGACTCGAACCCGCAACCTTCGGGTTACAAGTCCGACTCTCTAACCATTAGGCCATTAGACAGTTTCTGCCTGCCATGTTAATCTACTACTATAGAGAAGTATTGCATCATTCATATCTCAAGAGTCTAGTTTTATCATATCTATAAAAGAGATACACTATACCACTGATTTCCCAAAACAGCCGAGCTCGTGAAGGCGTGCAGTGGGCGGAGCTAAAGAGAGCACCCCACACACACACTTTGTAAAGGTAAGTCCTTCAACTGTCTCCTTACAACCAAGCCCTGACAGACATAGTGTTTCACAGTGGGTTTTAAAAAAAACAGATCATTTTGATATTTTTTCTCTTTTTTATCATTATTTTAGCGTCTTAAAATGCTGTTTACAGTAGCAGGACAGGACGAAGCCCTTCAACTTGTGCTCTGCCCATTCTATCACCTACAAGATGTTTGCAGACCCAACAGATTAAAATCACATTTCTGAAGAACACCAGCCGCAGCAGGTTTCAGTTTGACTCCGATGAACTTAAAATGGTACTGGGAGTTCATACATAGTTTTAACTTTGTACTTTGTTTTTTATATACACTAAAATCGAGAACTTAATAAATAAACACAACAAATTTTAAATCAGTTACATTCGACTTTACCAAGAAATGTAGTTTATACACAAATCACACAATATTCTTCAGGCAAGTCAGGTTACTACTTTTAAAAAAGTACTTTAAATGATGAGAATAAAGGATATTTTCACCCATTAAGAACAGTTCAACTCTTAATAAGGGCCAGATGAACTTTAACATATGATATGCAGATACAGCATCCTGCCGGGGGAGGATTCAAACCAGCTCGAGTGTACTCAACAGATTCAGCAGTTTCATCCGACACCAAACAACTGAAGGAAATGTTTCACGTGTTTCTTTTGCTCTGTTTGTGCTGCTGGAGTCTGATTGGTAAGTTATAAACACAGCTTTTCCATTTGGGAGTAATAAAGTGGCTGATCAACTGTTCGAATTAGACTTTTATCTTACTTAGATAAAGTTTTATCCGTAATAATTATTGCGCACTTTCAACTCTGAAATAAGCAGACCTGAATTTAAAGCATGTTTTTTTTTTCCTGAATGTTTCCGGTAGACAGTGAAAAAGAGAAAACTGTATTGAAGTATTAGTATTGTCACAGTTTCACTCAGTTTGGACTTTGTTTTCCTGTTTGCAGTATTTCCCGCCTCTATAGTTTGTTGTCTAATTTGAGTCTTCATCACTGTCGGCTGTGTTGAGGCCCTCAGGGCCCCTGTATACAAGCTCCATCATATCTTTTCATCAATGTTGGGTCGGTCAGTGTTTGGATGTGTGATACGCTGCAGTCTTTGTGGATTTACCTGTGGATTTATTAAAAATTAAAGACTTTATTAACTTCATCTTTGTCTTTGTGTTTCTGCTGCTCTGAATATTGTCAGCATCACGTCTAAACAAGAAAAACTTCAGCTGATTTCAAGCTTTACAAACTATCAGAAACTAAAATCTGTGTGTTTATCAGGTGTGTTCGGTGAGTCAGTGTCAGTGATGGAGGGAGATTCTGTCACTCTAAACTCTGATCTCACTGAAATACATGAAGACGACATAACGTGGACATTTGGAGCTCAAAACTCTCTCATAGCTAAAAAAAAGAAGCAAATCTTCTCCACATATAACGGCACTGATGTGAGATTCAGAGACAGACTGAAGCTGGACAATCAAACTGGATCTCTGACCATCACAAACATCTCAACTGAACATGCTGGAGATTATCAACTACAGATAAGGGCACCAAAAGTGACAACAAAAATATTCAGTGTTTCCGTCTATGGTGAGTAGAGATGTAATTTGTCCAAATGTTCACATATTCTGTCTACATATTCAAATGTTTAATAATTGTATAGTTTGAGACTGGCGTGCGCAGACCTCCGCAAAACCGTGGTCATTTGAAATCACTTTCTGGATGCACTGCTGTAGGATTGAAAAGGGCACTTTCCTTTTCATGATTACAGGGGATCAAACAACCCCCCTGTGCACACCACTGGTTTGAGATGACAGACACATTCAGTGACCATCAACACATTAAACACAATATATTACACTGATTCACTACAATTCACAGCACTGAATATAGGCTGATTGTTGTATTCATATTTCTCTTTATCTCATGTTTCCCAGCTCGTCTGCCTGTTCCTGTCATCAGCGGAAACTGTTCTTCATCATCATCCTCTTGTTCACTGGTGTGTTCAGTGTTGAATGTGGGTCATGTGACTCTCTCCTGGTACAAAGGAAACAGTTTATTGTCCAGCATCAGTGTGTCTGATCTCAGCATCAGTCTCTCTCTACCTCTGGAGGTGGAATATCAGGATAAAAACACCTACAGCTGTGTGCTGAACAATCCCATCAGCAACCAGACCAGACATCCCAACATCACTCAACTCTGTCACACATGTGCAGGTACGGCAGCACGGCTGATATATGTGTTTATTCACTGACCTGATCTCTGTCTTCTGTTGGAGATCAGACTGATGTGGTCACTTCTTTCTTTCTCATTACAGCTCCGGACACACAGTCTCCTTCTCCTCCTCCAGTCTCTCTGATAGTGCTGATCTCCGCTGGATCTCTGATGATTGTAGCTGGATTTGGGATCTTCTGGATCTGCAGGAAATGTAGAAAAAGTAACCAAGAAGGCAAGAGTTACAAACTGCTTTTAACAAATAATATAGCAAATAATACTTTGAAAATGTGCTCTAAATATTTTAGTCATCTGATATCCCTATTTTATAATTTAATTAAAATGTATAATTTTGTAGTTACCATCCATTAAATTAAGCCAAACTAATATGTGTAGTTATTGTGTTTGATAATGTACATTTCACTCATTTCAGGATTCATGTCTATTTGCATATAATGATAATGAATACTGCTCTTTAGTGAGCTCACTCTATATTTCTCAAATGGTATCATCACTGATGATACTAAAACATTAATGTTTATCTTTAAGTAAAAAAAAGAAGCTTTTCTGAACATTATTTTACCGGGGTAAATATGCAGCTGGTGCTCAAATTAAAATCTACATGAATGACAAATTTTGTTGTCAAGCCTAACAGTTGAATGTAAATGACTTTTGTCAAACATCACATCTGGGTTTGAATTATGTGTAAATGTACGTGTCTCTCAAAATTTAATGATAAATGCTCTTTTTAGAACTTTTGTGTGGAAATAGTTAGTAACAGGCTAAATTTCTAGGCCTAATGACAACTTAAAATTGTTAATGCAATTTTTAAAAACTGCTGTGTTGACTGCTGAAAGCCCTAATAATAACACATGTTGTGAAAAGCCAGATCTGGTTAAGATTGAGTTTTGTGGTTTGAATGCATCTATTATAGCTCAACCGGATGAGACTCGAGCAGAAGAGATCACTTACGCTGAGATGACATTCTACAGAAGAAACACACAGACATGGGTAAGACAGTTTATTGTTAATTTGGGACCCACTTTATAATAGGTGTGCTTAACTACTATGTACTAACATTTCAATTAATGATTTGATACATTACACTTATTGTGTACATACATGTTTTTACATTGTACTTACATTTTAAAAAATAACTGCATGTAATTACATCTGTAGTTACATTTGTAAATACACAGTTGACACTTCCCTTACACCTAACCCTACCCTTAAACTGACCCATCCCACCACACCTGTCCCTAACCCTACCCTTAAACTATCCCACCACACCTGTCCCTAACCCTACCCTTAAACTTACCCATCCCACCACACCTGTCCCTAACCCTACCCTTAAACTTACCCATCCCACCACACCTGTCCCTAACCCTACCCTTAAACTTACCCATCCCACCACACCTGTCCCTAACCCTACCCTTAAACTTACCCATCCCACCACACCTGTCCCTAACCCTACCCTTAAACTTACCCATCCCACCACACCTGTCCCTAACCCTACCCTTAAACTTACCCATCCCACCACACCTGTCCCTAACCCTACCCTTAAACTTACCCATCCCACCACACCTGTCCCTAACCCTACCCTTAAACTTACCCATCCCACCACACCTGTCCCTAACCCTACCCTTAAACTTACCCATCACCACACCTGTCCTAACCCTACCCTTAAACTTACCCATAACACCACACCTGTCCCTAACCCTACCCTTAAACTTACCCATCCCACCACACCTGTCCCTAACCCTACCCTTAAACTGACCCATCCCACCACACCTGTCCCTAACCCTGCCCTTAAACTTACCCATCCCACCACACCTGTCCCTAACCCTACCCTTAAACTTACCCATCCCACCACACCTGTCCCTAACCCTACCTTAAACTTACCCATCCCACCACACCTGTCCCTAACCCTACCTTAAACTGCCCATCCCACCACACCTGTCCCTAACCCTACCCTTAAACTTACCCATCCCACCACACCTGTCCCTAACCCTACCCTTAAACTTACCCATCCCACCACACCTGTCCCTAACCCTACCCTTAAACTTACCCATCCCACCACAGCTGTCCCTAACCCTGCCCTTAAACTTACCCATCCCACCACACCTGTCCCTAACCCTACCCTTAAACTGACCCATCCCACCACACCTGTCCCTAACCCTACCCTTAAACACCCATCCCACCACACCTGTCCTAACCCTGCCCTTAAACTTACCCATCCCACCACACCTGTCCCTAACCCTGCCCTTAAACTTACCCATAACACCACACCTGTCCCTAACCCTACCCTTAAACTTACCCATCCCACCACACCTGTCCCTAACCCTACCCTTAAACTTACCCATCCCACCACACCTGTCCCTAACCCTACCCAAACTTACCCATCCCACCACACCTGTCCCTAACCCTACCCTTAAACTTACCCATCCCACCACACCTGTCCCTAACCCTACCCTTAAACTTACCCATCCCACCACACCTGTCCCTAACCCTACCCTTAAACTGCCCATCCCACCACACCTGTCCCTAACCCTACCCTTAAACTTACCCATCCCACCACACCTGTCCCTAACCCTACCCTTAAACTTACCCATCCCACCACAGCTGTCCCTAACCCTACCCTTAAACTTACCCATCCCACCACAGCTGCCCCTAACCCTACCCTTAAACTTACCCATCCCACCACACCTGTCCCTAACCCTACCCTTAAACTGACCCATCCCACCACACCTGTCCCTAACCCTACCCTTAAACTTACCCATCCCACCACACCTGTCCCTAACCCTACCCTTAAACTTACCCATCCCACCACAGCTGCCCCTAACCCTACCCATATCCCACCTCAATATCAGCAAAGGTGTTTTGCTACACAATATGAACACAGTAAGTTCATTGTACTTATTTTTTTATGTGTTAAGGCCACCTAATATAAAGTGGGGCCTATTATGGAAGCCCATTTCCACCACATAAGAATATAAATAATCATGCTCTGGTAAATCATAATTATGACAAAGTCAAAATTGTGATATACTGCCCAACCAGTCCACATGTGCTTTGTGGATTTGGAGAAAGAATTTGTCTGTGTTCCTCGTGGCGTCCTGTGGAAAGTGCAGTTTGGGGTCCGGGTCCCCCTGCTTAGGGCTGTTCGGTCCCTGTACGACTGGAGCAGGAGTTTGGTCCGTATTGTCAGAAAGTCAGACCTGTTTCCGGTGCATGTTGGACTCCGGCAAGGCTGCCCTTTGTCACCGGTTCTGTTCATCATTTTTACGGACAGAATTTCTAGGTGAAGCCAAGAGCTGGAGAGCATCCGGTTTGGGGACCAGGCGATTTCATCACTGCTTTTTGCGGATGATGTTGTCGTGTTGGCCTCCTCAGACCAGGACCTTCAGCGTGCACTGGGAGGGTTTGCAGCCAGTGTGAAGCGTCTGGGATGTGAATCAGCACCTCAAGTGGTTCTCAGTCGGAAGGGTGGATTGCCCAGGTTGGTGGAGAGTTCCTGCCTCAGGTGGAGAGTTCAGGTATCTTGGGGTCTTGATCACGAGTGAGGAAGGATGGAACAGGAGATTAACAGGACGGATCGGTGCAGCTTCTAATGCAATCGATGTCCCGGTCTGTCGTGGTGAAGAAGGAGCTGAGCTGTAAGGCGAAGCTCTCGATTTACTGGTCGATCTACTTTCCTTCTCTCACCTATGGTCATGAGCTGTGGGTTATGACCGAAAGGACAAGATCCCGGATACAGGCAGCAAAAATGAGTTTTCTCCATAGAGTGGCTGGGTGCTCCCTTAGAAATAGGGTGAGAAGCTCGGTCACTCGGGAGGAGCTCAGAGTAGAGCCGTTGCTCCTCCACATCGAGAGGAGCCAGCTGAGGTGGCTCGGGCATCTATTTCAGATGCTTCCTGGACGCCTTCCCAGGGAGGTGTTCCAGGCATGTCCCACCGGGAGGAGGCCCCGGGGAAGATCTAGGATACGCTGGAGGGATTATGTCTCCTGACTGGCCTGGGAACGCCTCTGTGTTCCCCCGGAAGAGCTGTAGGAAGTGGCTAGGGAGAGGGAAGTATGGGCGTCTCTGCTTAGACTGTTGCCCCCGTGACCCGGCCCTGGATAAGCGGAAGATGATGGATGGATATGATGGAAAAAGGTTAAATTTTGATTGTAGATGTAGAAATGATGATTCCATAACGTCCAGAGCATGACTTCCATGTTATAATGATTTATCACAAACCACAAACACCACAGCACCATCATATGTTCATAAAGCTTTTATTTAAACTGTATCGCATCACATTTAGCCTATTATTATTACTATTTCATGTTTTACAGAAAGCTGAAGAGGAGGGTTGTGTGGATTATGCATCAATCACAACGAGAAAACGATCAAACTGATGGGATTGAGAGAATCACCACGTGTTTCATCAGGAAATCACAACGGACATGGAGTAGGATCATCCTGAAGGGGTTTGAAGAATGAACGATGGATTAATTAAAAGAGCTCTAAAACCTTCAAAGAAGGAAGCTAATTTTACTGCTCCTAATCAAGTGTGCCACAGTCGTGAAAGTGAAGCCAAAGCGTTTGATCGCCCCAGGTGGCTAGATGCAGTATATGTCATAAGCCCGCCCCTCCATATAATGTAATGGGAATAGACAAACTAAACAATCAAATTACACTTCAAATAATTTTTGGGATCACGCTGATGTTCATTCAAGTGCTTTTTCTTTAGAATTCATTGAGGAACAAACTGACTTTTTGGGAACTTGGGAGGAGATTGGAGCTTTACATTTTATTTCACAAAAAGTTCAGGGCGTGTGATTGATTAGGCGGGATTTTGATATTGCGGCTCATCTTCACACTACTGCACAGACTCCAGACCCAAGAAATCAGTGCCATATTTGGACACTGGTGGCTTCACTTCACTGCAATGGAAGAGAGTGAAGGTGTGTCTGTGCGTCGTCAATCTTTTTTTTACAGTCTATGCTCCTAAACTATGGAACTTACTACCCCTCACTCTCTATAACATTTTGTCTACTTTCAAGACTATGCATCTGTTTGATATGTATGTTCAATAATGTGGCTGCATGTAGCCTTATGAGTGTTCAATATGCATATTTATATACTAATATGTGCTATGTAAATAAAACTTGTCTTATAGTCCATTGGAGCATTCATTTTTATTTTTAAAGTCAAAAGTGTAGATGCAAACTACTCAGAACAGAAACGTGGTTTGGTGAACATCTTGTGCATGTGCAAATTTCTGCTGCTGGACGCTTGTAGTTTGAAGTCTGTTTGTGATTGCATCTGAGGTGTGAAAAGTGTGTCTGTGTGAATAGCGTGTGGTCGAAGGTGTTTTTCCATTCCTGCTCACACGAAACCATTTTAACTTCTGCAACTTTACAACATCTGAACCCATCAGTGCTGATGTTTGCCAAAAAGGTCTCAAATCAAGCAGATATTTCTGTGAAATATGAAAATATATACTTTGTGTGCATACGCATTATGACTGTGTGTACACCGATCAGGCATAACATTATGACCTTATATTGTGTTGGTCCCCCTTTGCTGCCAAAACAGCCCTGAGCCGTCGAGATGATGCAATATTTCTCTAATATCTGATCCAGCTGTGATCATTTCACTATAGAAAAGTCCTGCGACGATATGGTATTAATATTAAAATTGATATTCAAGGGAATATGCATATGATCTTTTAGCTACTCATGCTTTGATACACAGTGCGGGTTTCAGTAGTATAGAATAATTATTCACACTATTTTTATAAAGATCATATCCTGTTTTTGTCAATTTTAGACATTTATGTCATGATATGTAATAAATGAGTCAGCTATTGTGATCCCTGAAGCATAAATGTAATGTTGGAGTTACAGGGGCAGGGCCAAGACAGATAAAACTAACATCGTCTCGTGTCTTTTTCATACAACACATCAAAACAATTTAAATAATAAATTCAACGATTCACTATTATAATATGGTATCATGTCACTAAATTTTTTCACCTGTAATTTCTCCAACAAGTGGAAATGGTGCGTCTGAGATGTACAGAATCAATGATAATAGTGTGCATACTACAACATCATCTATCATAAGCAGGAATCATCTTCATCGTCTAATATAAGCATATAATAAATGTTATTTCCACACTGGGTTCATGTTAAGGACTGAACTGAACTGCTTTGGCTTGGGTAAAGATCAGAATTTGAATCCTTAATATTTACACATCATCAGCGATATGATATTAATTGAGCTGATAAACGGCTCCATCTGGTGTGTTTCTGAAGAACAGCATCATCACTGTGAGCTCAACAGGAAACAGACCATAATACCACCGGTGTTCTGACTATATTATATATGTGACCCATCAGTTATACCTAGGCACAGCAGTTCATTTCACATTCACAGTGCACTAAACCTATCACAACACTTCATTCATGTCTCAAATCAACTCATTTTTTCATAACACTACAAAAGGTTTCAACCAACAACAGAACATCACATTTATTCAAATCAAGAATGATACTCTCAACTGTTTATAATTCTCTGCAATAGCATAGTCTGTGCTTACATTATTTGAATTTCTTAGAGTATATTTCAATATGTTATTACTGTAGAAATGTTGCAACGTTCTTATTCATGTTTGTGCTGTGACTGGTTTTAAACTTAAAGGGTTACTTCAGCGATTAGCATTAAGCTTTGTATCAGTAGAAACCCGGGAGTATATTCGGATTACTGTACTTTCCCTCCTAATATGACCCTGAGACGAGAGAATTATGTATTTTATTTCTGGAAAAATTCCTCAGATGACACAAATATCGTCATTTTGCGTCATCGGAGGAGTTTTCGTCCAGAGGCTGAAGACTACAGCCAGCAGGAGGCGCTGTTTCCACATGTTTTCAACATCACACTCACACCACTCGGCTCGCGGGCTGCGGGGGATTCATGTAAACGGAGCGGTGGAAAGCAAAGTGAGTGTTTCAACTTATCAAATGTACTTCCTATGAAAGTTAAAGGATCAGTTCACTTTAAAAAAAAACTTTTGCTGATAATTTACTCACCCCATGTCATCCAAGATGTCCATGTCTTTCTTTCTGCAGTCGAAAAGAAATTAAGGTTTTTGATGCAAACATTTCTCCTTATAATGGAGGCAATGGACCTATTAGCGCCTGCACGGATCAGTAGAATGAGGCATCTACGATCGATATATCTATGACCACGCTCGTATTTGACCTCACTTGGCGGAAGTTATGGCGGAGCTCAGAGATGATCACGCCTGTCTAATAAGAGGTAAAATAATAGCATAAATACTTCTCGGTTTCTCACAGAAACTGATCGTTTGGCTAGATCAGACCCTTATTCATCGTCTGGTGTGATTTAAAGCCCTTTGAAGCTGCACTGAAACTGTCATTCGGACCTGTAACCGTTTGGGGTCCATTGCCTCCATTATAAGGAGAAATGTTTGCATCAAAAACCTTAATTTCTTTTCGACTGAAGAAAGAAAGACATGGACATCTTGGTTGACATGGGGGTGAGTAAATTATCAGCAAAAGTTTTTGTTTAAAAGTGAACTAATCCTTTAAGCTTCCAAAGACATGATCTGAAAATGCGCCAGACTGATCACGCGCTGTGAATGTATGCGGCCGCGAATCCCGCGATTACCTCAGCTCATGTGTAATCCGATCCTGCTGTGTTTGTGCCGTGATGGCCGCTCACTCATAATATGTTGAACAGACACGTTCAGTTTTTAATTGTAGTGTCTCTAACTGAACTGATTTTATGAAAATGAACGCGGTGGGCAAGTGATCCAGCCAGTAGCCGTGCCTAGAGTAGGTAGTAGGTAGGTAGAGTAGCCTGTAGGGCAGCGAAGTGTATTCTGGGAATAGTAGTCTTTCATCCCCATGAGAAAAAAATACATGTTCTGTATTTTCTCAGTCTAGAAGGCACTAAATTAAAAAATGATTTCACATTTCTACTACATTAATGACCCAGTTTAAATACAGATTCATCTTCCCAGTGCTGAAGTACCCCTTTAAGTTTAAGAGTTTTAAAAAGAGCAAGTAAATGTGTAAATTGGCCTGTATAGTGCATAAAATTGGTGTTTGTGCACGATGCACTTTGTGCCATTTTGTGCTGACCCACATAGACTGATGTTGTGCTCACTGTGTGAAGAGTTTTGAAAAAGTCACCTAAGTATTGAAAAATGGGTCCTAGCCATCGTTTAAAAAAAAAAAATATTGAATTGACCTGTTAGTCTAGGGTTTGGGCTTGAGCTCTACACTTTAAACATGATTATTTAAATTATGATTTTGAGTAAGAAAATACTAATTCAGTCTTTCTACTTCAAAATGTCACATTTAATTCAATGCTTCACTCACCTATTATTTGCAATTGTTTGTGGAATTGAGCAATATCTGAGAGAAAATAGGTTCAAAGCCAATATCGACAAATACAGAATTAATAAAAAAAATAAAAAAAGCGAAACTGTATTTAATTTTTTTTTTTTTAAATGAAGTGAATGACTACTCACTATAGACAGTCACACTGAAGCTCTATATGATTCTGCTGATGATGATAATCTCCAGAGTCTGTGTGTGTGATGGTCAGAGATCCAGTCTGATGATCCAGCTTCAGTCTGTGAATGTAACACATGCAAACAAACAGCAGAAGATCATCACTGATTCACACACTGCCTGCATATATGCATTCATACAACCGAGAGATCATTGCACATTTATTAGTCCCTGAAACCCCACATGAATATCACCACTTCAGAATTGCATGTTTCTATTAAAAATACTGCATATATTGTATATTTACAGTTTGACGATCCACTAATTATTTTAATGATATAAAATGTCTGGTTTTGCACGCAGGGCTGGCTAAATCAAACCTGTAGCCATTCATTACCATGGGATTGTATTAAATAAACATATGTCTTATATTTATAACACAAACAACAGTCATTAAGTCAATGGAACAAAAGTGCCTTTTTAACAATGAGTGTAAATTTCATACCGTCCCTTATTTACTACAGTTTTCCCAGCTGCTCTCATTGTACAGATAAAGTATAGCCTGCCGTTATTATACTCCGATTCTAGTCATAGTCTGATACTGCTCCAATGGGCTGTGATTATGGGGTGTGTTTCAACCGAACCAGGAAAGAAAATGCCTCTGCACTCAATTGGATATACCTACAACCAATCAGAGCAACAGAGTAAGTGATGTGTTGAGCGACACATAGTTGTCCACAGAACTCAACTGCACACACACTGGAAGAAGTAGAAGAAGAAGATGAGTGTTAACTATTTTTGCCGGTGTTGTAAAAATAATTTAAGGTTACACAGAGTACTTACCAACACGATCAACATTTTTACAGAAATAGTAAATGTGAATGCATATATGAATCTTTGTTGTAAACAAATTCAACCCGCACTCTAAAAACTGCTGGGTTGTTTTAACAAATGTTGGGTCAAATACACTCACCTAAAGGATTATTAGGAACACCTGTTTAATTTCTCATTAATGCAATTTTCTAATCAACCAATCACATGGCAGTTGCTTCAATGCATTTAGGGTGTGGTCCTGGTCAAGACAATCTCCTGAACTCCAAACTGAATGTCAGAATGGGAAAGAAAGGTGATTTAAGAAATTTTGAACATTGCATGGTTGTTGGTGCCAGACGGGCGTCTGAGTATCTGCTCAGTTACTGGGATTTTCACACACAACCATTTCTAGGGTTTACAAAGAATGGTGTGAAAAGGGAAAAACATCCAGTATCACGGCAGTACTGTGGGTGAAAATGCCTTGTTGATGCTAGAGGTCAGAGGAGAATGGGCCGACTGATTCAAGCTGATAGAAGAGCAACTTTGACTGAAATAACCACTCGTTACAACCGAGGTATGCAGCAAAGCATTTGTGAAGCCACAACACGCACAACCTTGAGGCGGATGGGCTACAACAGCAGAAGACCCCACCGGGTACCACTCATCTCCACTACAAATAGGAAAAAGAGACTACAATTTGCACAAGCTCACCAAAATTGGACAGTTGAAGACTGGAAAAATGTTGTCTGGTCTGATGAGTCTCGATTTCTGTTGAGACATTCAGATGGTAGAGTCAGAATTTGGCATAAACAGAATGAGAACATGGATCCATCATGCCTTGTTACTTGTGCAGGCTGCTGGTGGTGGTGTAATGGTGTGGGGGATGTTTTCTTGGCACACTTTAGGCCCCTTAGTGCCAATTGGGCATTGTTTAAATTCCACGGCCTACCTGAGCATTTAATTGGTCCAAACAGCTCTGGTTCAAGCATAGTTGCTCCTCAACGGATCAAGTTCAGACCGAACTTCCCGACCTCAAATGTTGTGAGTGGGGCTAAGTTCGGCTGGCATCAAGTATTCAATTATTTTACAATAAAATCTGATGCATATAAGAGGAGTCTTTCAGCTGTAAAAAAGCACCCCAGTGGAAGCAGAGTACAAGAATGTAAACATGTTATTTTTTTTACTAATGTGAAAGTATTAAAAATATAATAGGAACAATTTCTAAAACAAAAAAATAACTTACCTACAAGCTAATCTACTGAATTGCAGTGCTATTTGATCATTGGGATTTACTGCTTTTCTCCCTTAGTTTCTAAACATGTTTTTTCTTTTGTAGCTGACAGGAAGAAACTCTTCACCTACAAACTAAACACACATGCTCTGGATGCCCGTTCTCTCACACACAAGATGTTTGTCCACCCAACAGATCAAACCACTTCTCTGAAGAACACCGACAGCAGGTTTCAGTTTGACTCAGAGGCAAAACTTCACTAAAACTGCCAGTGTGAGATCAGACACGCCTTTAACTTTGTACTTTTCCATATTTACTCAAATTAAGAGCTGAATAAATAAACTCAAACGTTTTAAAATCACTAGAGTTTACAGCTGCACTCTCAGTGACCGCATTATTTATTTATGCCGCGGTGCATGCTGGAAAACTGACCACAAGCAAGGTTTTCTAAAATCACTTTTTCAGAAATTGGACATAACATAGTTTAACAAAAATTCAGTCAGTTGGTTGTTATCAATTATTATCAATTTAAAGATGCTGTATATAAAAAGCACTGATTCATCTAATTGATTTCTGTAGATTGTGTGTGTGTGTGTGTGTGTGTGTGTGTGTCCTTGCTTATATTACATTGTGGGGACCAAATGTCCCCATAAGGATAGTAAAACCTGAGATCACCTACATTGTGGGGACCAGCCAGAAGTCCCCACTTTTCAAAAGGCTTATAAATCACACAGGATGAGTTTTTCTGAGAAAGTAAAAATGCAGAATGTTTCCTGTAATAGGGTAGGTTTAGGGGCAGGGGCAGTGTGTGTGTGTGTGTGTGTGTGACGGATAGGTTAAGGGGCAGTGAGTGTGTGTGTGTGACGGGTAGGTTTAGGGGCAGGGGCAGTGTAGGGGGATAGAATGTACAGTTTATATGGTATAAAAACCATTACGTCTATGTAGAGTCCCTACAAAGATAGTGAACCAGACGTGTGTGTGCGTGTATGTGTGTGTGTGTGTGTGCGTGTATGTGTGCATTAGGAGGGTCAGTCGGGGAGGATTGACATGTCATTACTTCTGTTGTGTTTGTTTAGATCAGTTGTGCTAGTGTTAATACATCAGAAAATGTTCTGCGTGTTTGTTTTGGTCTGTTTGAGCTGCTGCCGTATGATCTGTAAGTTATCATTTTTGTCATTTATTCACGTCTCTGCATCTCTTATTCAATCATGCTGCGATTCAAGTTAGATTATTTTCATCCACTGTGATCATATCTCTCTCGTTGTTTTAGGTATTTTAATTTCAATGATTACAAATGCAAATCCTCACTAGAAATTTCTAAACAATAATTTAAATAATTAAAAAATGTCTGCACTAATCATAGACAACTAGAGAAGTCATGGAAACTCCGTAATAAACAGTGTTGAATATAACTTGTATGTTCAAGCTGTAATGAATTTATCATATTTTTATTTTGCTCTACAGCAGATCATTTTGAAATACATTAAAGATCAAATGATTGATTCACACACATCTGTCTGTTCATATATGTGACTTTTCATTTTGTTTGGTGTCTCTGTTAAAGGTTACAAACTGATCTCAGGCTTTCTAAACCAACATGAGCATTAATATGAAAACCTCTTCATGTTCTCAGGTGTGTTTGGGGCCGAAACAAATAAAACGCATTCGGTGTCAGTGATGGAGGGAGATTCTGTCACTTTACACACTGATGTTTCTGAAATACATAAAAATTACAATATACACTGGGAATATGGAGCTGAAAAGTACATTATAGCTGAAATCATAAGAAGATATGGACTCTTCTCCACATTTAACGGCACTGATGGGAGATTTAGAGACAGACTGAAGCTGGACGATCAAACTGGATCTCTGACCATCACAGACATCTCAACTGAACATGCTGGGCTTTATAAACTAAAGATTACTGGAGCAAAACTGACATCAAAAGCATTCAATGTTTCCATCAATGGTGAGTAGAGATGTAACTCATTCTGTGTTTGTTTTATTAGCTATTTACATATTGAAATATTTAATTATGTTATGTAAGGGATAATGTTCACGTAGCGTTTTTTTTAATCGCAGAATAAACCCTGACAGGCTGATCAGGATCAGATCTTGCATTACTCCGAAGGGGTTTATGTGTAAATTAAATGTATAATTCCAATTACAAGCAATTCAAAATAGGTTAGAATTAAAATTCATGCATAACATCAAATACTCTGAAGAGCTAGAGATGCATTCCTGACTTCCTGAATGTTACGTAACGCTGGTTTGTCTTAAGACATCCAGCATCACGAGCCTGGTTACAGAACTCAGCCACAAACTTTCTGCTACATCGCCTTTAAGTATTCAGACCGGACAATCACTTCTTTCAAATGGAAACACGTTTAACAATAGGGAAATCGCTCCCTCATAGTCCTGTATTGACAAAAGACAATTGACCACACCCACCAAAGGCAAGATATCCTTTAAACTCTTAAAACCTTTAATATGTTCTTGTTTGCTTCTGTGGGGATGAGATATTTGTACCAGTCGCACTAAGACATTTCCAATGAAATCAAACACATATATACTGTGCAGTATTTGTTCACTTTAGATCATATAGATTTTGAGTATGTTTCCGATAGTCACGGCATGGGGTGTTCAGTAGGATAGGGAGATTCAGGTGAAGGAAATACATGTAAATTAGAGCCATTCTCAGTTGATTCACACAGCGTGACTTCGTCTGCAAAAAGACTCCTTTTTCCTCACCAGACAATCTGGCGTTACTTTTTACAGCCTTTCACTGGCTACATGTACATTATCTGCTTATTACACGGCTATTTGCCACATAAGTAAATAATTCGACTTAAAATATTTTATTATCTCTTCAAAGCAACGCTTCCGTGGAAAAAGCAGTTGCTAGCAAGCGCAAGTTCAAACTAGACGGACATTTAAGGGATAGGTTACAGCCAAAGCATTGTACAATTATTGCATAACTCACTGTCAGTGCAGCTGTGAACTCTAGTGATTTTAAAACTGTTGAGTTTATTCATTTATATGTTTTTACCGGTCATTATCAGGGAATAACATACTACACTGCTCATCATCTACTACACAATGAACCAAAAATAACAGTGTGTAGATGTATCCATATTTCTGCTTATTTATCTCATCTATTTCAGCTCGACTTCCTGTTCCTGTCATCAGCAGAAACTGTTCTTCATCATCATCCTCATCATCCTCATGTTCACTGGTGTGTTCAGTGTTGAATGTGGGTCATGTGACTCTCTCCTGGTACAAAGGAAAAAGTTTATTGTCCAGCATCAGTGTGTCTGATCTCAGCATCAGTCTCTCTCTACCTCTGGAGGTGGAATATCAGGATAAAAACACCTACAGCTGTGTGCTGAACAATCCCATCAGCAACCAGACCAGACATCCCAACATCACTCAACTCTGTCACACATGTGCAGATGCGGCAGTGATTATTTCCTGAGCTGATCTCTGTCTTCTGTTGGAGATCAGACTGATGCACACTCACTCTCTTTTCTCTTATAATTACAGCACGGACACACAGTCTCCTTCTCCTCTCAGTCTCTCTGATAGTGCTGATCTCCGCTGGATCTCTGATGATTGTTGCTGGATTTGTGATCTTCTGCATCTGCAAAAACAAAGAAAAACAGAACAAGAAGGCAAGTGTTACAAACTGACTTTAATAAGTATCATAACAAGCAATACTTTAAAAATATACTCTAAATCATCAAATTAGCCCTAAAAGTTCAGCACCGTTAGTGTATAAAAACATTATAGGCTTAACTTCAAATTAAAAACCGCAGTGTTAAACATTTAATGAAATGTGTGATGCTTTATCTCAAACAGTATACTAATAATAACACATATGCTGTGAAGAATCAGATCTAGTTATGATTGAGTTTTGTTGTTTTAATGAATCTATTATTATCATTCAAACAGTTGAGACGGGTGAAGACGAGATCACTTACGCTGATCCAACGTTCTACAAAAGAAACGCACAGAAATCGGTAAGAGAATTTATTGTGTTGAGTGTCTTTGTACCATTTCAGGCAGATGTAGATCAGTGTGTGCTTGTGTTTTTGTCTGTATAATCCCTCACATCACAGACATAATAGCACCATATCAGATATTTATAAAAGCCATAAGACCAAAATTCTATGCAATGAACTATATATAACTATAAATGTATACTATATATATATATATATATATATATATATATATATATATATATATATATATATATATATATATATATATATATATATTAGTGCTGCAACGACGCGTCGACGTCATCGACGACGTCGACTACGAAATACGTCGACGTGCGTGAAATGCGTCGACGCGTCGCATCATACATTCATCTCGCGTAATGGCGGCTTCTGCTCCTGGGAATGGAGAGTTCCATTCTATCACAAAAACCTAGACCACGATTATCAAAAGTATGGGGATACTTTAAACAGAGGCCAACCAAAATGGTCCTTTGTTCCTTTGCAAAGCCGAAATGGCGTTACGTTACCACGGCAGCACTGCGATGCACGAGCTCCTCACACCGGCTTCACACCGCACGCGCTAGCACAGCGTTGGCAGGGCAGAAGCGGTGCGTATGGAAGCGGAGCCGCGCGCGTCAGTTGGACATTCACACTGGCTGCGTTTGTCTCGCGCAGCTGAACCGCGGCTCGTATATTGCAAATACAGACGAATATCGTCCATTCTGTCACTTTCCCGGTTTTCTCCGACCCCTGTCTGTCTCGTGCTTTGATTAATGATGGGCAGCGTATATCTTCTGCAAATGCGACTGTGTTCTCCTCTTTCCCAAACACACATGCATAACATGCTGTATAAAGGTAGTTTACGTGATAAAAGTACTCTTAATATTAATATAAGCCTCTAGTTTTAATCATTTAAACAGGCATTTGAAGTTTGAGCAAAAACTGGCAGTGTGTTTTCCAGTATTTTATTTTTTTTAAATCACAGCGCCGGATGTCATATGGTGTTTGTGAAACACACATAACACTTCACTACATGATTTCAAGGTGAAATTAGTTATTTTGCATGTTAATCAGGTCAGTTTTGATCAGAACAATGCACTGTGGCTTTAATTCAGCGTGAGCAGCGCACGTCAAAAATAGACCCGGCGCCGAAACGATCGCGGCACTGACGCTTCTGCTCTGCTCCTGCTACGCGCCGCTGCGCTGCCTCTGCTGCCGGTGTGAATGCACTCTGTTAACATGAGCGCCGAAAAAAAATATGCGCTGCTTACGCCCTGCTTACGCGTGCGGTGTGACATCCAGTGAACATGCTTAAGCTTCCATTTTCCACAACTGATGTGTGCGTTGATGAATGTTTATATGTGAATAAAAGCCTAAATTAAATCTGTTCATCATATAAAGTGATTGTGTCTCTTCAGAAAATGTGGACTAAACCACTCAATTAATTTGTATTAGTTTTACAATTTACGATAAACTATTTGAAGTGTCAAAGTGGTAGTTGCATTAGTGCTGCAATTATTGTGTTTGTTTTTTCTCAGGAAGAGGCAAAGCTTAGAAGAAGAATTCTTTCAAAATGTGCGTGAAATCGTCGGCGTCGCGTCATACATTCATCTTGCGTAATGGCCCAGCTGACGTTACACTTACCGATAACATACTCAACATGATTGTAAAAGATAATGTATGGCACTTTATTTTTGTATACTGTAAAAACTAACTTGCAGTACTTTTTGGTAAAAAATTAATAAAAGTTGAAATATTATATTAGAAGTAGTACTTATCATTTTTTGTATAGTTATCCAAAGGATTCATTAGCTAATCAAAAAAAGAACACTAGATTGAAAAATAATAATAATAATCGTTAGATTAGTCGACTAATCTAAAAAATAATAGTTAGATTAGTCAGCAGAAAAAAATAATCGTTAGTTGCAGCTCTAATATATATATATTTCTATATATATTTTCTTCACTATATATATAGTGAAGAAAATAAGTATTTGAACACCCTGCTATTTTGCAAGTTCTCCCTTAGAAATCATAGAGGGGTCTGAAATTGTCATCATGTCCACTGTGAGAGGCTAAAAAAAATGAATCACGATGTATGATTTTTAACTATTTATGTGTAAAGATATCCTGCAATAAGTATTTGATAAAACATGTTAGTCTGCCTTTAAAATGTCCACCTCCACTCCATTTATTATCCTAAATTAGATGCACGGTTTGAGGTCGTTAGCTGCATAAAGACACCTGTCCACCCCATATACAATAAGTAAGAATCCAACTACTAACATGGCCAAGACCTAGTGTCCAAGACACTAGAGACAACATTTTACACCTCCAGAAGGCTGGAAAGGGCTACGGGGAAATTGCCAAGCAGCTTGGTGAAAAAGCAATCATAAGAAAATGGAAGACGCTAAACATGACTGTCAATCTCCCTCGGACTGGGGCTCCATGCAAGATCTCACCTTGTGGGGTCTCAATGATCCTAAGAAAGGCGAGAAATCAGCACAGAACTACACGAGAGGAGCTGGTCAATGACCTGAAAAGAGCTGTGACCACCGTTTCCAAGGTTACTGTTGATAATACACTAAGACGTCATGGTTTGAAATAATGCATGGCACAGAAGGTTCCCCTGCTTAAGCCAGCACATGTCCAGGCCCGTTTAAGTTTGCCAATGACCATTTGGATGATCCAGAGGAGTCATGGGAGAAAGTCATGTGTACAGATGAGACCAAAAGAGAACTTTTTGGTCATAATTCCACTAACGTGTTTGGAGGAAGAAGAATGATGAGTACCATCCCAAGAACACCATCCCTACTGTGAAGCATGGGGTGGTAGCATCATGCTTTGGGGGTGTTTTTCTGCACATGGGACAGAGCGACTGCACTGTATTGAGGAGAGGATGACCGGGGCCATGTATTGTGAGATTTTGGGGAACAACCGCCTTCCCTCAGTTAAAGCATTGAAGATGGGTCGAGGCTGGGTCTTCCAACATGACAATGACCCGAAGCACACAGCCAGGATAACCAAGGAGTGGCTCTGTAAGAAGCATATCAAGGTTCTGGCGTGGCCTAGCCAGTCTCCAGACCTAAACCCAATAGAGAATCTTTGGAGGAGCTCAAACTCCGTGTTTCTCAGCGACAGGCCAGAAACCTGACTGATCTAGAGAAGATCTGTGTGGAGGAGTGGGCCAAAATCCCTCCTGCAGTGTGTGTGCAAACCTGGTGAAAAACTACAGGAAATGTCTGACCTCTGTAATTGCAAACAAAGGCTACTGTACCAAATATTAACATTGATTTTCTCAGGTGTTCAAATACTTATTTGCAGCTGTATCATACAAATAAATAGTAAAAAAAAATCATACATTCGAAGCAGATATATATCTCAAATATTTGTTTTCAGTATCTCGTTCACACTTCAGTGTAACTGACCAGTTTAAATTTTTGTATTATGTTTCTATATATTTATTTTTATACATTATTTATTATATCTATAATTTTATTTTAGTCTATAATTTATTTAATGTTATTTGATTTTACTCATTGTTGTAATGGCTGAATGTTTGTCTTAATCATTTTATGTGTAAAGATATCAAAACAGCAATAAAAATTGATTAAAATTTTTTTTTAAATCATACATTGTGATTTCTGGATACATTTTTTTTTTAGACTATGTCTCTCACAGTGGACATGATCTCCTTGATGGAGACACAGGATTCTTGCTGCTGGATTCATTTGGCGCAGTCTTCAAATACTTTGTCACGACTGCTCTGAGACAGAGGGTTGAAGATCCAAATGCAGCTTTATTAGAGGGTAATCCACAATCGTAGTCAGAAAACAGGCAGAAGGTCATACACAAGCAATCAGTCCAATCAAGCAAACAAAACAGAGGAGACAGGCAAAAGGGTAATCCACGGAGAAGGCAAGAAATCCAAGACCAAGAGACATGAAACCAGGGTAAACGCTCAGAAATGCAGTGAAACACAAAACAAGACTTCGCAGTGACTGACAGGGTGAACATGGTTTTTATAGTGTGAGGTAACAAGGCAATGGAGTGCAGGTGAAAGTAATCAATGAGTGCTGATGAGTCCGGGTAAAGGATTATGGGAGATGTAGTCTATGACAGAATGACAGTCCGGGTTGGAGTGCCCTCTAGCGATCGGGCACTCACACTGGTCAATTGTGACATACTTATTTTCCTCACTGTATATATATTATATTTCGATCTTCAGCTTGAACCTACCACATTTATTATTTTTATTAGGGGTTTAAGTGTGTAGAGCTGAAACCTATTGTTATTGTTAGAATTTCCAAAGATCAGAATTCTCCCCTAAAAGTGATCAGGCAGATCAAATCGTAGGTCGTAGAGACTTGAAACTTTGAGGGATGGTAGTACCCTCCTCATCTACAATGATGGTGGCGATCAAAAGCATGTAATGGCTCATAATTCTTGAAAGGAATTAGATATGTTCACAAAAATTGGTATAAATATGTATAAGCAAAATCTGAGGTCACAGTAAAAAAAGTTAGGGAGTTTGGCCACTTGGTGGCGCTATAACAGGTAGAAAACATGAAAACGGCTATACCTATGCAGCCTTTAGTCGAAATGGCTTGAGAATGACTTGTCTTTGTCCAAGGTGAAATGACAGTCTATGAGGACATTCGTGTATCTTGAAAAACATGACGGCCATCGACCAATCAAATTTAAGCACCTATCAGACAATGTTAACAGAGAGCGATTGGAGAACGAAACTCTGTGTGCCTTATTTATGGTCCTAGAAGTCTGTGAGAAATTTGAAAGAAATTACCCTATAACTTTAATTAATTGGCGTAATTATAAAAACATTGGTTTGTAGCGCAAATAGTTTTACCAAATACAGCACTTTGTTAATCGTCTTTGTGTCAACTTTGCCTCAAGAACCACTACTGCCAATCAGATTGTTTCTTAAATAACAACCTCAATAAAACCACTGCATTACAATTCTCTGGTCTCTTTAGGCAAATAATTATAAAAAAATAAATAAAGGCTCCTCTTAATGAGACATGGTCTCACCTGAAAATGTAATTTGTATGAAATTGTGGGGGGAGGTGGTCTCAAAAATACTGACAATTTGTTATTTTGACGTACAATTTCAGTTTTGTGTAATGTGATCATCTTGGATTATTATGTGTAATAATAATAATAACCCTCACAACCCCACCCCACCCCCACCCCGTACAATTTCAGTTTTGTGTAATGTGATCATCTTGGATTATTATGTGTAATAATAATAATAACCCTCACCCCACCCCACCCCCAAAAAAACAAGTGTGCTCCACCAAAGGCCACGGTATAGTTTGAACACTGCAAGCATGCAAGCTTTTATGGAGATCAGACCATGGCTATAACTGTTAAAAAGCTTGAAAACAATATATTTTACACATGCATGCTTAAAGGCCTTAAAGCACTGATAATTGCTGCTTCCTGCTATTTTTATTATCTTTTGCCATGTGTTTTTTTCAGAAAGTTAAAGAGGAGGACAATGTGGTGTATGCACCTATAACAACGAGAAGATGATCAAACTTCAGTCTTTTCTAACTGCCAGACCCAACTGTGAAACGATCTACTACAAACTTTAAAGAACTTTCGAGGACATTTAAGAAATTATTTAAACCGCATGAATTTGTATGTTTGACTCTTAAAGCGTATGTGTTAAATCTCATGAAAAAGGTGCAAAATACAACACTGGTGTGGAGAACATGCTGTGGTCTCATTTATTCACATCTGTACAGAAATGTTGTTTGATCTGTTGGCTGGATGTTTGTGTTAGTTTGTGTGTGTGTGGTGTGTGTCTGTGAATAGCGTGTGGTTGAAGGTGTTTTTCCATGCCTGCTCACATGAAACTGTTTAACTTCTGATCTACAGAAAACACGCTTAAGGAAATAGGCTACGTTATAGCTATATATATATATATATATATATATATATATATATATATATATATATATATATATATATATATATATGTGTGTGTGTATATGTGTGTATATATATATGTTTTTTTTTTTTTTTTTTTTTTTTTTTTTAGTAGCATATAACAGCACTGCTTTTCAAATATAAAACATAAATTGCAAATTTATAATGTAAAAATTCACATCAATTCAATCAGAATACAAAAAAATTAAATAATTTGGGGTTCCAAATTATGACTCAAAAAACGCAATTGCCTTTTTAAAGTGCCACCTAGTGTCGTATGGAGTGTGCCTGACCATCCAGACAAGACCATCCAGACAATTTTGGGATCTCTACGATTTGTCTGTTGGCCAAACACAACAGGGTTCCAGCACCTTTAGTTCATGGACCTCTAATAACATTTTTCATTACGCCATCAACAATAATGTGTTTTGGTGAACTGTTCAACAACTAACTCTCAAGAGAAGGACAGAGTTGAACCCCAAGATCAAGACCAGAGAAAATGTGGACAAAATGTCACCTTAAGTTCCTGCTCAGGATGTCCGAAGTCCAAAGGGGTGTTAATTCTACAAATAGACAAGCCACAAAAGACGATTTGGTAAATTAATAGGCCAACAATTAGCAGAGATGAAGTTGGTGTTCTGGTGGATTAGTGTTTGATGTGTAGGTGGTTGTTTTCAAGTTTAAAAAAAAAAAGACCACATCTGTGATATTCTCAGTGCCTGTGATCTTCTGGTTTGATTGGGTCCACCCTTCAATGTGCATCTGAGGGACTTTTCACCTCATTCATCATCCAACAGATGAACATCATAAATCTGGTCTCGTCCCATCAACAACACACGATGTGCAAAATCAACCATTCATGGACCGCAGGACTGAAAATGCGCAGTAAAGTTTACACACTTATTATCTGCGTTCAATTAAACTCAGAAAGTCGCGATTTCCAACTTCTAATAGTAAAACTGGCATAATACCACTTGAAGTCAAGACAACTCATGCGGAAGTACATGACTTCGATGCTGACGAGTTTTTGACGTCACGCGAACATGGCGGCAAAAAGGGAGATCATGTATGCTACATATAAACACTGAAAGTTATATATATATATATATATATATATATATATATATATATATAGTGAATAAAGGTTTGATATATATATATATATATATTATATATATATCATGGCAAAAATTATCCGTTGTAAATGACAGCATTTTAACTCTGACATGACAAGCCTACTACTGCTTTAACCATCTAATGAAGAAATAGTAGCCTCTGTGCTAGTAGCCTATGCGATTCCGAATTTAGCATTATTTTGTGCTGACACAATGGACAACTGCAAAGATACATATGCTAATCTTATCTCCGTGGGTTATATAATGTATCCCTTCACAAACTGATGTGTGATTCCTCTTAATGTTTCTGTATTGTAAACTTATAACCTCCCTTTCGTCTTTTGTGTAATCCAAAAAATTCTGCTTGTTCATATCATTGATACAGAAAACTGAAACTGAAACTAAAACATCGTTTGACCACTAGAGGGATGAGTCATTCCCAGAATTTCCCACAGGATAAATGTTTTTTTTTTCTTTGTCGAGCATATTGCTTAATATTATTCTTATATTAGGGTTATTAATAATAATGATAATGATAAAAAAAGAAAAACAGTTGCATTACTAATTGACCATGATAATCATATTTCTTCACATTAGACTATGTTGTTGTCCCTACAATCTTTCATAATTTGAGATATTCAAAGAGTGTACGATCAATTGTCATTAAAAGACAGGTGTCTGATATCACATTACCACTGTAGTAACAATCTCTATAATAACTTTCATTATTTATTATTATTTAGTTATTTATTGCTAGAAACAGCATCCCACACAGTTTGCACTTGTTATAAAATGCATGACATTTCATCAATTTATAGTCTAATTCAAACAGTGCATACTGTATTAGAGCGCCATCTAGTGTCATAACTAGGAATTCATCATTCAAAGATTCCAGCTATTGTGAGTAAATCATTGTTTTTTAATGAAATGTATCATATATACATATCTTTCAGTAAATAAGTAAGCACAGGATTTTTTTATTATGCATGATATGAATAAGAGCTGCATATATATATATATATATATATATATATATATATATATATATATATATATATATATATATATATATATATATATATATATATATGCAGCTCTTTTAATTCATATCATGGCAAAATGCATTGAAAAGAATTTGCCAAATGACAGCATTTTAACTCTGACATGACAAAACATTTACACCACAGAAAAACATGATATTTACCAAACAGATCAGTGCAAATGCTCTTATGATTGTAATAGTGCAAATGTAAAGAAACAGACAATCACTCACTGTTAGATCACTTTATCAGCTCTAATAAACATTCAAAGCACTCATTGTTATATTGCTGGTAACATGTTGCTTTGTTTCTTATTTTATTATGGATTTACGGCTTAACTGTTTTTAAAGTAATATGAGCGATAATAAACTCAAGTAAGAGCAGCTAGATGACCTTGCCCAATTACAATGAAAATAAATAGTTTCACATCTTCTGCACCATAAAAATCTCATATTTTCATGTTGTTCAATCAGCTGTGTGATACTGACATTGACATGTGTGGAAAGAAGAAAACCCGCAATCGAGACGAGTAACAGTAGAAGCGGAAAGAAATCACTGAAGCGGACATTTTATGGCTCTCGCCTTCCACAGACGATATATTTATTTAAACCACCTAACATAGTGATTGCTATCAGGATATGAGGAGACTTTTAACCAGCATAACAAAACTTTTTGTTTTGTTTTGTAGAGAATCACCAAATGCACCTTTAACAAAATTCTGTTAGAAAACTAAATGATCAGATGTTATTACATTTTATGTAAGTGTAGTAATGTAATACATCATATAATTCACAGATATCAGAATATAAATAAACCCAAAAGCAAAATAAATACACTGAAATAATGTTAAACTTGCAGATTTCGGCAATGAATGGAGAAATGTTGAATTTGACTCTGGATGATCAAATATGTTTTTATTTCGTTTAAGCTGATGAAAGGCTATTCAGCGAAATAATGCTCGTCTCCTCTGACGTATCTCTTCTGTTCGCAGTGTAACCTAGAAGAAAACACAAGGCGGTGAAATAGAAAACAGACATAAGAAAAGGAGCAGTGCTTTTACATGTATAGTGATGAGTAAATATTCTTCACTTGTAAAATGTGTTGCACAAATAACACTGAAGATATATGAGGAGTTAAAGGGTTAGTTCACCCAAAAATGAAAATTCTGTCATTAATGAGAGCCTTCTTGGCTCCGATGAAGACAGATAGATCATAGATACATTGCCAGTGCCATTCTCGCCCTGTCTGCTCCGTCCGTGATGCAGATGGCGTGTGATGTCTGCGTGAACAGGCTGCGCAGTGGTTTGCAAACACACGCTGTCTGGACTATTTTGACGACATTTTTACTACCTCTCTGGGCCTTGGAGGTGTTAATTAAATTTGCCCAGAAAGGTCAAAGGTCAAAATCGTCCATATGACTCCAGTGGTTCAACCTTAATTATATGAAGCCATGAAGCATGTTTAATAGTATTGTTTTTTTTCTCTGCATTTTAAATTGACAGATTCTCCCTCCATTACTGACACATCTGAGCCCGCATCACGTGACAACACAGTACACCGAATATAGAGAGAAATTAGAGCAACAAATCTAAATCAACACTGATCATTTGCTCCAAATATGCTCTCTGATTCATCTTTAAACCCTCTTCACACTGAATCACATTTACACTCACATCCCATCATTACACTTACATTAAATTAATGTGCCTCATAATCTTTAATCAAATAACTTCCCCTCCTCTTGCAGTGACATCTCTTCTATCTGTGATGATGAGGCGGGCAACCTGTCACTCACATGAGATCCACCAATTGAAAACATCCAATCAATTCCCTATGGACAAAATCAAGTGCCACCTTAAATTTGTTCTTATTCAATATTTCACATGGATATACATCACCAAATGGAAGAAAATTCTTCAGTTTTATGCTTTAATACTGAAGTCCTACGATTTGGTTTAAAGTAAACAGTTGATAACTAAAGTGCAAAATGGCACCAGATGCATTTGAATGAAACAAGAGTGTGTGTGATATGAAAGACTTGAAAGAAAAGCTCCAAATACGGCTCCAAATACCCAGATGAGCGTCATAGCGGACAAAAAAAACACAAAAAAAACCTGACCTCATATGCCAAGACTCTCTAATCAAGCATTTAAGAGAGCTGTGTAATAAATAAATGTATTTATCCAAGAATCTAAAGCAAAACAACATAAGTGCCAATTTGTTTTCATTGTACTGTACATCACTGATGTGTACATACACACATGCAATTTTTTTTATGATCACGTACATAAAATCACACAAAATGCTGCAAAGCATGCAACGTTTGAAAAATTATGCAAGATTAAATACTTACACTTTAGTCTTTTTTTGTCTAGACTAAGAGTAAATCACACCAGCAGCAGCGGCAGCAGCTACCATGGCCAGCAGCAGTGGGTATATGAGAACAAGTCTTTCTGCTTTACCATCTACATGTGGATCTGTAGTGAAGAGAGGAGCCTTTAGACAAGGCAAGTTATATAATATGCCACATTTCACAGATTCATACACAATGGTAATATTTGTAAAAGATGCATACCATACAAGCAATACAAAAAGTAATATACTGCACAGCGCTCAGTCAGAAAATGCACAGCTCTACACAAATGGCCATGGAGGAAACGGTCACGGTTATGTGTAAGGGCATGTTTAAGGGCATGTTGTCAAAATGATCCCTGTTCACAGGGATCGGAGAAAACTGTTAAAAACGCTGTTATGCTGCTAGGCCAGTAGATGGCGATGTCACTTTGTAAAGAAACACCACGCCTATAGACTGAACATGTAATACACGTGACATCATTGTTTTCACAAATGTCTGTGTTTGTAATTTACACAGAGACCATAACATTATTGTTTGGAAAAAAGTCTGCACGTTAAAACCCAACCTTTTCATAGTTCCTAGAAATATTTGCGAAAGTATCCAGGTTTTTAGATGTGTTCGCACCACAGGAACTGGGAATGATTTTAGTTCTAGGAACTGCTTTTGGGGGAACTAAATTAGCTCATACTTAGGGTCTAACCCAGCACAATAGGAACTACCAGTGATGTAAGTGTATGCTGACTGGCAAACGCACATAAAACACCAGCACCCGCCATTTAAAAAAAGCAGTGTACACTTATTTACTCCACAAACTTCATTCTAAAAATGCTGGGTAAAACAAACCAAGTTGGGTTTAAAATTGACTAACCCAGAAATTGTGTTGTTTTATCCCAGCGATTGGGTTGTCTTAAGCAAACATTTAACCCAACCGCAGGGTTAGAACAACCCAAATGCTGGGTTAGTAAATTTTAAACCCAACTTGGATTATTTTTCACCCAGCATTTTTTAGAGTGTAACTCTGCGGACATGGAAAATATGGACCTCTCAACCTTTGATAAGGAGCAATCCAACGCAACTTTGAAGGGCCCAAGCGAAACATGATTATGTATTTCTGCTCAGCTAGCCACATTGGACATCAACCACACAGCAAACGCTAATACTTTTCATACACTGTCTACATTCTGTGTATAACAGTTCTATTTAATAACAAATTAGGCTGGACTGTTAAACAGATTGTAAACTAGTGAAGACGAAGTATGTGAGGGCTGTGTGCTCAAGCGTTCTTAGCGGCGTCAAAGTCACAACAACAAGCGCGCTTACGTCCCTTCAGAGTTCCTACTGGCGGTGTGAATGCAACCAGGAAAAGGTTCCTAGGGGAACATTCTCGGGAACCACCCTGGAGGTTAGTTCATATAACTTCCTAGTTCCTAGAACTATCCGGTGTGAAAATGGCTCAAGTTTGCAATATCAGGCCCCCAAATGAACAGCCAAAACGAATAAAACGTTTTCTGGTTTTGGCCCATTAGGCTCAGTTGTCTTTGGGTGCGTCTCAATCAGCACCCTAGTTCAGTAGTCAGGGCACTAATCAGGAATCAGTCAAAGGGCTTGTCAGTGAAATCTGAGGAGAGTCACTGACCTGATGGTACCAGTAGAAATACAATTTTATTGCTGAGCCATTAATAACTCAATTATACTAACCATTAAGAGCAACACTGAAGCTCTTTGTTATGCTGAATCTGTCTCTGTTGATCAGTAGTTTATAGAGTCCAGAGTCTGTGTTTGTGATGTTCGTGATGGTCAGAGATCCAGTGTGATGATCCAGCTTCAGTCTGTCTCTGAATCTCTCAGGACACTGAACATCTTTACAGTTATAACTGAGATCTCCAGTGATTTTAGCAATACAAGTATCATTAAAATACCACATCATCACATCATTTGGTTTTCTTATTTCACTGGGATCTAAAGTGACAGATTCTCCCTCCATCACTGACCTTGTCTTCATTTTATTCAGCTCTGCATTAGGAACACCTGAAAACATAAATAAACAGCAGACTGAAGGAACTCCACAAGAAATAACTGTCAAAATGAATACACATATTCATTTCCAAGATTTTTAAAAAATTCACTCAAAACAATATTAACTGCAAAATTGCTAAATAATTGTAGTAAAAAAAAAAAAAAAAAAAAAACCTCTGCATATGTCTTCACTCATATAGACTTAGAATGTCTAGGTTACAAACATAACCCCATTCCCTGAAACATCTAGGTTACTAATGTAAGGGTACGGAGACGTTACGTTAGTGACAGACGAATTGAGATCTCGCCCGAGTGTCCCATCACCTTTGAGTGTTAACAAAACCGGCCAAATGGACATTGGCGAGTGAGATTTTCATCACGAACCACGGCCCATGCTGCAAGGAAACGTACAGAACTCAACCATTCAAGTTCAAATTCAACCCATTCAATCACAACATATGGGCACCGAGCCTAGCACAGGAGCTGACGAGACATGCATGAAGGAGATGTAGGAACTCCAAGCAGTGTTCGCCAGCTGGGGAACTCACCTGAGGAGTGAACAGAGCACAAATCCCATCCCAGGAGGGGAATGGCACTGCAAGTGGGAGACTGAGCCAGCCTCTCCATACATGCTTGTAGACAACACATGGGAAGAAACAGGCTCTACTCACAGGTGCTGGACAGGAGTCGCGGACGACCCCACCGAAACTGCATACTCCACCTGGGAAGTTGATTTCCGTGTCGCGCTCCGCCCCCAGAAACCAATCATACGGCGGTGATCACTCAGAACGAGTCCGAGTGTGACTATTTTAGACTATTATTGAAAGCATTTCTGATTTTAAACATTCAGTAAATGACTCACCACTGACAGAAACACTGAAGGTCCTATCATTGCTTTCGCTACTGATGATCTGTAGTTTATAAAGTCCAGAGTCTGTGGTGTTGATGTTGGTGATGGTCAGAGATCCAGTCTGATGATCCAGCTTCAGTCTGTCTCTGAATCTCTCAGTATCTTCATTACACTGAACATCTGTACAGATCTTACTCTTATTCCCATTGATTTGAGCGATGCGAATGGCATTAAAATACCATTTAATTCTGTCTTGTTGGTTTGTTTGAACACCAGTGTGTAGAGTGACTGAATCTCCCTCCATCACAGACACTGACACTCTGTCTGTATAAACACCAGACACACCTGAAGAAGAAATGAACAGATAATCATAAATCATGTTTGGGACAGTGAAACAAAACAACAGGAAAGTGCTGTGAATAATAAAAAATAAATAAAAGATGCATGCAGACCCATAACATGATTCATGGTGCAGATTCAAAACACAAAATATGTCTGACACATGTAACAAACAGTAGATGAAGGGATGACTCTAACGGCCCTGGTTACACAGCGGGCCCAGCAGAACCCCATACTTTCCTGTATGATTTTGGTATTTAAATTATTTTTGTACAATAATCTATTAAGAAGCACGCTTTAATAAATGCTGTGTCAAGTGTGTGTGTGTGTGTGTGTGTCCTTAAGACATTTGCAGATTATGCGAGGTCTCAGTGGTTCAGGAGACCTCATTTTGCCATCACTAACCATAAGCAAATTTAGAAAACTTGACTAATTTACCAACAGAGGTTACAGGAACAATCAACAATACTCGACAAGAGACAATGGAAACATGAGGACTATTTATACAGAGACTAGGGGAACACATGACTATGTGTAACAGTCACTGTGCAAGTAAACCTCACTCATCTTTCCTCAAGAGACGCTCTAGCGACTGACTCTAGAGGTTGCAGCCTTTAGGCTCCTTGTTAGAGCGTCCGACTCTCGCCGGCGGACACGGGTTTGAGTCCCGCTTGGAGCGGGTGGTTCGAACAGGAGGGGTTACATATGACAACCAATAGACAACCAGAATTCAACAACATGACAAGCCAATGAACCAATGAGAACTATGGACACATGACTAGACCAACCAATAGACAAGGGAACCATTCAGAGCAAGACACATGAAACTAGGGAACACATGACATGATCACATAAGGGCAACACGGTCACATGACAAGAACTAGGAAACACAACTGAGGCAAAATTATATAATAAAAGACATAAAAACATGAACGTGAAAAAACGAAAAGATTAAGCCAGGATTAGACCTTAGTTTAATCAGGACATTTAAGTAGCTTTTATAAACATGCCTTTGAAAAAAACAAACTGATGTGCATCTTGTGTAAGTGCATCATAAGTGTATATTTTAAGATATGTCAGTGCAAGTTGCAACATTACTTTTAGTCTGAGACTAGGCTCAAGTCTTGTCTGTAAAACTGGGGGGTAGTTTGAAACTGGTTTGAAGTCACGATGATGGTGATCAGTGTTTGCTTTATATTGGGCTCTTAACACCCCTGGTCCTGAGCCACCACTGTAGGGGTCTCGTGTACAGCAGGTCAAAAGATATCAAGTTGGAAACTGCTGCCATAAAACCCAACAGTCTCTGGTACAGTAAGTGACTGGCCTATCTGTTCATGGCTGACAGGATTGAGTCGATGCAGGCAGGAGCTTGATACGCTTCAATCATAACCAAATCACAATCTTAACCCCAACACTTTCATAAAGGCGACGACATCTAAATATTGGACTGCCAGCTGAGTCGACTGAGCTAATATCAAACAATCGTCAATGTAGTTCAGAAGCGAACTACAGAGGCTTCCTGAAGCAGTGAACCGGCAGGGAATGACCAAACGGTTGTTGCCGGGACCCTCCTCAGAGGAGCGAACATCCCAGCATGGCCGTTTCCAGGCGGAGACAGAAAATTTGTGCTCGCTGGAGACAGCTGCACCCGAACCACGAGGTGGCGGGGTTGGCTGAGGTAGGGCTGTAGTCAAGTCCACCTTTGTCGAGTCCAAGTCAAGTCCAAGTACAGGACTAGTGGAGACCGAGTCAAGAGACAGAAAAATAAGAATCCTCTTCAAGCACTTAACTATTGATAATTTATGTGATGCGAGAGACAGCATATCATCTAAGATAACCATTTTGCATTATATTTGTAATGATACAAAAGCATGTGCAGAGTAACACTGGATCCAATTAGGCATTTTAATTACTTTAGGTAGCAATTTCACAAAAGTCACATAAAGCTGAAGTGCCAAGCCCGGGCTAGTGTGTTATAGGTTCTGTTATAGTATTATGAAAAAACACCTTTGATCAGTACATATATTTTGGGTGATATCTGTGAATTAAGCCACTTTATGATGACTCAGTAAGTATTCAGTTGATTTCAATAGGCTGTGGCTGGAAGTCAGTTGTTCTTGTTTCTCTTTTCTTCAGTACGTCTTGTTATTCATTATTAACACTCAGTGTCTATATCTACTCTTTGAGTGGATTGTATAGTAGACTAGTGTAGAGAACAGTGGAAGAGGATAAAGGGTTTAACAGTTTTTTTATGTATTTTATTTTTATGTTTGTCATGTTATTTTACCTTAGACATGTAAATTCACAGTCTATTTTTGTCATTTTATTAATATTTTTGGTAACACTTTACTTCAACGCTGCACTCCATACATTTTTGCGCTCTAGCGGTTAATAGGGTAAGGGTAAGACAAAAACACGGTTTAGAAATTGGATTCATGTTGTACATTCTCATTATATATATTTTTTTGTAAATCTTGAACACAAAAAAAGTTACGTACAGCAGCTTTAACTAAGATTAATAAATGCTGTAGAAGTGCAGTTCATTAGTTCATAAAAAATGCTGGGTTCAGCCTGCTGGGTCATTTTATTGGGTTATTCTTAATATGTCTACCCCGTGCTGGGTAAATAAAAAGAGATTATAACAAATTAATGACTTACCACGTTCGAGCAAAACACACGCAGAGATCAAAATAAAGATGGAGTAAATTTTCCACATGTTTCCTCATGTATAGAGTCAGTGAAATGTGCATATTCTAATCCTCTTCTTTTCTTAAAGAAAAAAGAAATGGATCACGAAAGAGGTGTGAAGATAGGTGAGTCATATACTATGTTGTGCGATGAATCAAGTGTTAAATGTAGGGTAGGAAGAATGATCTAAAACACTTCAAATCAGTTCAAATTTGTCTAAACTTTCTTTATATGTCAATACATAATTAAAATGTAAGTACTCTGAAAAGAGTATAAAATCGAGTGACTCTAGAGTTCTAGTCTTCCATCTGAGGGTCTGCGGAGCGCGTTCATGTGTTTTGGGGGCGTGGCTTTCGAAAGAGCCCAGAAGAGAGAAGGTGGAGTGAATGGAAAAATGAGCTGTCTTTAAAACAGTCGTGAGAGGTCTACAGACACTCAATTTTTATACTTTCTTTTTCAGAGTACTTACATTTTAATTATGTATTGATATATAAAGAAAGTTTAAACTAATTTGGAATAAAAAGTTTTTTAACCAATTCTTACCTACCAAGATTTATTTGTTTGCTTGTTCGTGTCCAGTGCAAGACACGCCCCCTCTGCAGCCACCCAGTACCAGATCCACCACTCGTTCCCAATCACCTGTCACTCAACAGTGCAACATTATAAGCCACCATCTCCCGTCACTCCCTGTCAGGTCGGACACTACAGACTCTCTCCACTTACCTGTTCCCTAGCCACCTGCACGCTGGCATCCGCACTGACCGGACAGCCTTCCGGTTCTCTGCAAGATACTAGTGATGGGCAGACCGAGACTTCGTGAGACACTAAAACAGTTGAAGCAGATGTGCCGTTTTGTGTGTCGAAGCTTCGAAACAATTCGACGCCCGTCTCCACGGCAACCCCTGCTGGACAGAACAGTGTATATGCAAAAAGGACAAAAATACATAAAAACACCGTTTACAAATCTATTGCAAATGTTTTATTGAAAGTAAAACCTTTTAAATGCAATTAACTAATCATCTAATAAAATTAAATATTGAGTGTCTATATGTTATTTCATCAATTGGTAGGGCTTGTTGTGTTTGTTCCAGGGATGTCTCAGCTAAACAGGCCAATTCGTGACTATTAACTACTATTATTCCTTTTGATTATACTAATGTCTTAAAACATCTACAAACGTATAACCCATGGTTCTCAGTGACCGCTCATGATTCATGGGTTTCACCCAACAATTGAATGAAAATGTATTAAATTAATACATTTATTTTACCATGCATTTTGAAAGATTGACACAATATTCCACTCTCCCATACTCCCATACAGTCAGACATCTATTCTTTAATACACACCATGCCATCACAGTGTGTGTGTGTGTGTGTGTGTGAACTAGGAGGGTCTTTAAACTCTTTTGGGGGAGGATTCACAACCCAGATGAGCCAGTTTATTGTGTTTGTTTCATTATTAGATCAGACCTTTCACTGAGCTATTGAAGAAAATGATTTACATGCTTTTTTCATTCTTTTTGTGCAGTGGTAAGTTATAAATATTTATATTGTTTATTATAGCCAAGATTCAGTAAAAATCCTGAGGAATCCTGAGTGCATTTTAAAGGGTTCAGGTGCTTGTTTTATACTGATCTAAATATCTCTTCAAATGTATTAAACTTGCAACTTGACATGAAACTTCACACCTTTTGTTGGCATTTGAATCACATTTAAAGGTTACAAACTAAAAATGATCTCACGCTTTGTAAACCAACTGCCTTTCATGTTCTCCAGGTGTGTTTGGTGAGTCAGTGTCAGTGATGGAGGGAAATTCTGTCACTTTACACACTAATGTTACTAAAATACATGAAGATGACGATTTACTGTGGAAATATGGAGACGAAAAAACTTTAATAGCTGAAATCAATACAGAAAAAATCTTCTCCACATGTGATAGTCCTGATGGGAGATTCAGAGACAGACTGAAGCTGGGCGATCAAACTGGATCTCTGACCATCACAAACATCTCAACTGAACATGCTGGAGATTATCAACTAGATATAACTGGAGTGAGACTGACATCAAAAACATTCAGAGTTTCTGTCTATGGTGAGTATAGACATCCTTTGTCCTATATATTCTTATTTTATTATTTAGGTATTGAAACAATTAATCACAGACACATTGTCATCACCATTCACTGAACACCCTGAACTGAAAATAAGAGCCTTGATTAGATTTATCCTCATTTCCAAATATTCAGCTCGTCTGCCTGTTCCTGACATCAGCAGAGATTGTTCATCATCATCATCATCATCATCATCATCCTCATGTTCACTGGTGTGTTCAGTGTTGAATTTGAGACATGTGACTCTCTCCTGGTACAAAGGAAACAGTTTATTGTCCAGCATCAGTGTGTCTGATCTCAGCATCAGTCTCTCTACCTCTGGAGGTGGAATATCAGGATAAAAACACCTACAGCTGTGTGCTGAACAATCCCATCAGCAACCAGACCAGACATCCCAACATCACTCAACTCTGTCACACATGTGCAGATGCGGCAGCACGGCTGATATATGTGTTTATTCACTGACCTGATCTCTGTCTTCTGTTGGAGATCAGACTGATGCGGTCACTTCTTTCTTTATCATTACAGCACCGGACACACAGTCTCCTTCTCCTCCTCCAGTCTCTCTGATAGTGTTGATCTCTGCTGGATCTCTGATGATTGTTGTTGCAGTTGGGATGATCTGGATCTGCAGAAAACACAGAAAAACAGACCAAAGAGGCAAGAGTTACCTAATGATTTTAAACAAGTATAAATTTACTCTGAATGTTTTAATAAACTGAAGTTTCTTCGTCTCACTCACGTCTCACTTCGTTTCACATTTCTCAAAATGCATCACAACACACTGGAAATACAAACACAGAAATACCATCTCAATGAATCCAATAATATGGGTCTTGAAATTCATACACTATATTGTCAAAAGTTTTGGGATGCCTTAATCCGTAGGGTTTAATATGGAGTTCACCAACGCTTTGCAGCTATAATAGCGTCAACTCTTCTGGGAACGCTTTCCACAAGGTTTATGGGAAGTTTTGATCATTCTTCTAGAAGCGCATTTGTGAGGTCAGGTACTGATGTTGGACGGGAAGGCCTGGCTCGCAGTCTCTGCTCTAATTCATCCCAAAGGTGTTCTATCGGATTGAGGGCAGGACTCTGTGCAGGCCAGTCAAGTTCCTCCACACTAAACTCGCTCATTAATGTCTTTATGGACCAACAGAGTCATGTTGGAACAGGAAGGGGCCATCTCCAAAGCATGAAGTAGTTGGGAGCATGAAATTGTCCAAAATGTCTTGGTATGCTGAAACATTAAGAGTTCCTTTAAATGGAACTAAGGGGCCAAGCCCAACCCCTGAAAAACAACCCCATACCATAATCCCCCTCCACCAAATCTGAAGGACACTCAAAGTTTGAAGGTCTGTAGCTGTATAGCTGGTGACTTCTGCGCACTGTGTGCCTCAGCATGCGCTGACCCCGCTCTGTGATTTTACGTGGTCTACCACTTTGTGGCTGAGTTGTTGTTGTTGTTCCCAATTGCTTCCACTTTGTTATAATACCACTTATAGCTGACCGTGGAATATTTAGTAGTGAGGAAATTTCATGAATTGACATGAATTGCACAGATGGCAACCTTGAGTTCACTGAGCTCCTGAGAGCGACCGATTCTTTCACAAATGTTTGTAGAAGCATCTGCATGCCTTGTGCTTGATTTATTCACCTGTGGCCATGGAAGTGATTAGAACACCTGGATTCAATGATTTGGAGGGGTGTCCCAATACTTTTGGCACTATAGTGTATCATTAACAATGCTATACCATCTTTAGTTTGCATCATAAATGTTGTCCAAACCAAGTCATAGGTTATTCATAGATCCAGTCGAAGATGTATTTTAGTCATTTCTGCTTTAACTTGAGATCCCTTCCCTTTATTACTCTTATCCTCCACCATTCCCAAATTAAGCATTGTCTGACCCAATTTTAACCCAACACCCTTTTCGTTCTCAGTGACCCAGAATTGGTAAAGTTTGACTACATTTATTTCAGAAGCATGTTTTTCTAAGGATATTTGTTATTGTTGTTCAAACAGTTCAGACTTGTGAAGATGAGATCATTTACACAGAGCCAACGTTCTACCAACAAAAAGCACAGAAATCGGTAAGATCATTTACTACTAATGTACAGGTCCTTCTTAGAAAATTAGCATATTGTGATAAAAGTTAATTATTTTCCATAATGTAATGATAAAATTAAAATTTCATATATTTTAGATTCATTGCACACCAACTGAAATATTTCAGGTCTTTTATTATTTTAAAAATTTATTATCTAAAAAATTAGCATATCATGAAAAGGTTCTCTAAACGAGCTATTAACCTAATCATCTGAATCAACTAATTAACTCTAAACACCTGCAAAAGATTCCTGAGGCTTTTAAAAACTCCCAGCCTGGTTCATTACTCAAAACCACAATCATGGGTAAGACTGCCGACCTGACTGCTGTCCAGAAGGCCATCATTGACACCCTCAAGTGAGAGGGTAAGACACAGAAAGACATTTCTGAACGAATAGGCTGTTCCCAGAGTGCTGTATCAAGGCACCTCAGTGGGAAGTCTGTGGGAAGGAAAAGTGTGGCAAAAACGCTGCACAACGAGAAGAGGTGACCGGACCCTGAGGAAGATTGTGAGAAGGACCGATTCCAGACCTTGGGGGACCTGCGGAAGCAGTGGACTGAGTCTGGAGTAGAAACATCCAGAGCCACCATGCACAGGCGTGTGTTGGAAATGGGCTACAGGTGCCGCATTCCCAGGTCAAGCCACTTTTGAACCAGAAACAGCGGCAGAAGCGCCTGACCTGGGCTACAGAGAAGCAGCACTGGACTGTCGCTCAAATTTTGCATGTCATTCGAAATCAAGGTGCCAGAGTCTGGAGGAAGACTGGGGAGAAGGAAATGCCAAAATGCCTGAAGTCCAGTGTCAAGTACCCACAGTCAGTGATGGTCTGGAGTGCCATGTCAGCTGCTGGTGTTGGTCCACTGTGTTTTATCAAGGGCAGGGTCAATGCAGCTAGCTATCAGGAGATTTTGGAGCACTTCATGCTTCCATCTGCTGAAAAGCTTTATGGAGATGAAGATTTCGTTTTCAGCACGACCAGGCACCTGCTCACAGTGCCAAAACCACTGGTAAATGGTTTACTGACCATGGTATTACTGTGCTCAATTGGCCTGCCAACTCTCCTGACCTGAACCCCATAGAGAATCTGTGGGATATTGTGAAGAGAAAGTTGAGAGACGCAAGACCCAACACTCTGGATGAGCTTAAGGCCGCTATCGAAGCATCCTGGGCCTCCATAACACCTCAGCAGTGCCTCAGGCTGATTGCCTCCATGCCACGCCGCATTGAAGCAGTCATTTCTGCAAAAGGATTCCCCACCAAGTATTGAGTGCATAACTGAACATAATTATTTGAAGGTTAACTTTTTTGTATTAAAAACACTTTTCTTTTATTGGTCGGATGAAATATGCTAATGTTTTGAGATTTTGGGTTTTCATGAGCTGTATGCCAAAATCATCAGTATTAAAACAATAAAAGACCTGAAATATTTCAGTTGGCGTGCAATGAATCTAAAATATATGAAATTTTAATTGTATCACAATATACTATTTTTTTAGAAGGATCTGTTCTGTTTCTCGGAATCCCTTCAGAAGTGAGAAACACTGCCTCGCATCACACAATACTCATTACACTCACTCAGCAAAGGCATTGATGCGGTTATTTCCTGTGAAAAAAAGATGTAACTGTCATACCACTGACCATTTTTGAGAAGAGAAAGAACGAGTGTTTAAGGAAACTCAGAATTTATTGTAAAACATAAGTGAAATAAGAATGTGACTTGTCAGTGGCTGATTATGGAAAATGCTTTGACTAGTCATATCACATGACAAGTCAATCACTTGATTTTTATGTCAGTTACATAAAAGTTATATTGGTTTCATTTGAATCTGAACTGGATTTTCCTATAGTTGATTACTTGCATCTGAAAACGCATACTGATAAGGTAATGCATTTTAATTTACTTCATGACCGTTACAAAACTTATTTTAATGTCATAGCCAGGCTTTTTCTTTTGATCTTTGTCATGGTTTTGTGGTCTAAAGTCCAAAAATGGAGGGAGGTGGCTTGTACAGTATGTCCCCACCTATGTCAAAATTAAACCTGCACCCTTGCTAGCCATCAATAGCATGTTATCATACTAAACACAATTTTGCTTGATGTTACATATAATGTATGGTATAAGCAAATAAGATAAGACTGTTGACAGTAAAAGTTTTAGCATTTGAATGAAATTCCCTTACCTATGAAATATGCAAAAACACTGAGAACCGCTGATATAGATGAAGATTTTTTTTTTAAATATTTTATCGTGATTTTTTTTTTTTTTTCTGTTGAACACAAAAGAAGATATTTTGAAGAATGTCGGTGACAGTTGACAGTAGGACACTGACTTCCATAGTATTTTTTTCCCTACTATGTAAGTCAAGGGCTACCGTCAACTGTCTATCACCAACATTCTTTTAAATATATACTTTTAGAACAAAAACTCAAAAAGAATTCAGGAGCTCCAAGAGGAGGTAAATATACACACACCTAAAGGATTATTAGGAACACCTGTTCAATTTCTCATTAATGCAATTATCTAATCAACCAATCACATGGCAGTTGCTTCAATGCATTTAGGGTATGGTCCTGGTCAAGACAATCTCCTGAACTCCAAACTGAATGTCAGAATGGGAAAGAAAGGTAATTTAAGCAATTTTGAGCGTGGCATGGTTGTTGGTGCCAGGCCACTCTATATTTTACAATCTGCTCAGTTACTGGGATTTTCACGCACAACCATTTCTTGGGTTTACAAAGAATGGTGTGAAAAGGAAAACATCCAGTATGCGCCAGTCCTATAGGCGAAAATGCCTTGTTGATGCTAGAGGTCAGAGGAGAATGGGCCGACTGATTCAAGCTGATAGAAGAGCAACTTTGACTGAAATAACCACTCGTTACAACCGAGGTATGCAGCAAAGCATTTGTGAAGCCACAACACGCACAACCTTGAGGCGGATGGGCTACAACAGCAGAAGATCCCACCGAGTACCACTCATCTCCACTACAAATAGGAAAAAGAGACTACAAATTTGCATGGGCTCACCAAAATTAGACAGTTGAAGACTGGAAAAATGTTGCCTGGTCTGATGAGTCTCGATTTCTGTTGAGACATTCAGATGGTAGAGTCAGAATTTGGCATAAACAGAATGAGAACATGGATTCATCATGCCTTGTTACCACTGTGCAGGCTGGTGGTGGTGGTGTAATGGTGTGGGGGATGTTTTCTTGGCACACTTTAGGCCCCTTAGTGCCAAATGGACATCGTTTAAATTCCACGGCCTACCTGAGCATTGTTTCTGACCATGTCCATCCCTTTATGACCACCATGTACCCATCCACTGATGGCTTCTTCCAGCAGGATAATGCACCATGTCACAAAGCTTGAATCATTTCAAATAATCCTTTAGGTGAGTGTATATATATATATATATATATATATATATATATATATATATATATATATATATATATATATATATATAGCTCCCATTCTACCACATCACAAAGATGCTCTATTGGGTTGAGATCTGGTGACTGTGGGGGCCATTTTAGTACAGTGAACTCATTGTCATGTTCAAGAAACCAATTTGAAATGATTCGAGCTTTGCGCATTATCCTGTGTACCTGGTGGGGTCTTCTGCTGTTGTAGCCCATCCGCCTCAAGGTTGTGCGTGTTGTGGCTTCCCAAATGCTTTGCTGCATACCTCGGTTGTAACGAGTGGTTATTTCAGTCAAAGTTGCTCTTCTATCAGCTTGAATCAGTACTGGATGTTTTTCTCTTTTCACACCATTCTTTGTAAACCCTAGAAATGCTTGTGTGTGAAAATCCCAGTAACTGAGCAGATTGTGAAGTACTCAGACCGCCCGTCTGGCACCAACAACCATGTCACACTCAAAATTGCTTAAATCACCTTTCTTTCCCATTCTGACATTCAGTTTGGAGTTCAGGAGATTGTCTTGACCAGGACCACACCCTAAATGCATTGAAGCAACTGCCATGTGATTGGTTGATTAGATAATTGCATTAACGAGAAATTGAACAGGTGTTCCTAATAATCCTTTAGGTGTGTGTATATATATATATATATATATATATATATATATATATATATATATATATATATATATATATATATATATATATATATATATGATAAATGTATCCCATATATCATATAGGTCTATGTACTTATAATACATAATTTGTCATCCACCGATCAGGCATAACATTATGACCTCACTGAATAACACTGATGATCTCTTCATCACCAGTTAGTGGGTGGGATATGTTAGGCAGCAAGTTAACACAAAGTTGATGTGTTAGAAAATGGGCAAGAGTAAGGATTTGAGCGAGTTTGACAAGGGCCAAATTGTGATGGCTAGACGACTGGGTCAGAGCATTTCCAAAACTGCAGCTCTTGTGGGGATTTCCCGGCTACGACAAAACTAACTGAACCAAACATGTCTTCTCCTGGTCACTGTAGAGATGTTTATACTGTGCATACTACAGCAACATCTAATATCATATCCAGTAATTAGCTCCACCATCTTGTATACATATATATAAATGTTTTTAAAATGTCAGTTGATTACACTGGGTTTGTATTGCTAAGGCCTGTGTTGAACTGCTAGATATTGATAATAACAGCTGATATTGATTGAACTGATAAACGGCTCCATCTGGTGTGTTTCTGAAGAACAGTATCATCACTGTGAGCTCAACAGAAAACAGACCATAATACCACCGGTGTTCTGACTATATTATATATGTGACCCATCAGGATGTGCGTCCAACACTACATTTGCATGGGTTTACAGGTTGCTGTTTTTTGTTTGTTTTTTACAATCCCTAGGACACATTTCTCAATACTTTGGTCACTTTTTCAAAACTCAGTTCTTTCTAACCAACTTCCAATTTGGCACAGCAGTTCATTTCACATTCAAATTGCACTAAAACTGCCATTCATGTCTGAAATCAAGTTACTCTTCAATGTAACGCTACAAGTTATACACTGCTATTTTGTACCAATAATCGGAACAAATAGCTGTTGAAGGATGACGTCCATAAATCAGTTATTAATCTGACTTCAGTATAATTAATCTGACTCCATTAAAGTTGTTGTTATTCTTCAACCTCTTATTCTTTAAAGGGAAAAGTGTTGCTTAGAACGGATAGGATTCAACGTGAACACTTAGATAATCAAAGTTACAATCACTTTAGCTTTCAACATCAAACAATCAGTGGAAAGGAAAATGCCCAATGCTTTTAAAGCAGGTAAAGTAATTTATTAAATTACATGTTTAAATACACAGACAGTATAATGGAACAACATTCTGTATAGAAAACCAAAAGATGAGGTAAGCGGTGATCAACACGGGGATATATTCTCCTCAATGCATGTTTAGTACCTAGATTGTACATTAAGACACTTTAATATCTCTATTCACCATTCAGTTCTGTTTATAAGCTGTCAGATGAGACCAAACATGACATAGTTACATGTTAGAGCACTACTTGTTTAGTTGATGTTTTGTTTAGCGGATATATTTTACTCCATGCAGTGGGTGGAAGCAGAGCTGACACAAAATATGAAATACAGCTCTTATTTAAATGCCGTCATTCTTAAAGTACTGATACAATGTGGAACCGTACTGTTTTTAATAGCAAGGTATCGCGTAACCTTTCTAGTACCAGCATATCGTGCAATACTACTTCCTGTAAAAGCTGGCGTGATGAGACCCTGGCTAGGATAAGCATAACCCAGAGAAACAATACTATATGCCATTTTACATGCATGTGACTGTTAGAACAAAGAAACACTAGACTAATGTTTAGTGCTGACGGAGATATGACATTCAGAGATGATGTGAACGAGTGAATCTTCACCTTTTCATACTGTTACTTTGGATTCATACTTTCAGCATCCATCAAGAGAATCTCAGTCTGTTCAGGGGGCGAGTGATCTACTTTCACCATTCTGCCGAGAAAACACAGATTCACAAAAGGCAAACGAAACGAACAGGATTAGTGATTCAGTTGAGCAAACGGAAAAACACTTATTTTACCTGATCTTTTCAGAATGTACAGAGGTTTTCTTTACTTAAATATTAAACTCAAATGTAAATGCATGGATTATTTATATAATCACTTGTTTTTAATCTCATTCTTGTGTTAATGAATTTGGAGTAAGGATGGACGATAAAACGATAATGATAAGTATCGCGATAGACACGTAATCGGTATCAATAAAAAATGTGTTCGATAAAACATTCAATCATTTTTTTTTCTTTCTTGGAAGAAACCAGAGGTTGCGAAGCCAGTTTGGTTACATGAACAAAGGCACTCACTCTCTGGTAACCTAGCAATGTAGGGAGTGACACGCTAACAGCCAATCATGTAACAGTATCATGTTTGGTTCAGTAACAGAACCAGCGTGGAGTGATACGTGGAAAATGAGTGCCGCAGTGAGAGAGGAAATTGTTGATAAATCAAGAAAACAAGTCAGCTAGCCAGTATGGCAGTTTTTTTGGAAGTCTGACCATAGTCAGACCAATGTCTTCTGCAAATTATGCAAGACCGTTGTCCCCACCAAGACTGGTAATACCACAAACTTGTTTTACCACCTTAAGCGAGAGCCTCTGCTTACTCTTGCGCACACCTCATCTGTTTGGGGAAGTGTTTATACTCAAAACGTTTGAGCACATTTAAGCTTCCACAAGAACCAGTGAGGTTCATTCTGGTGTCACGCATCATGTTTGAGCTTCTACAAGAACCAATGAGGTTCATTCTGGTATTACGCATCACGTTTGAACTTCATCAAGAACCAGTGAGGCTCATTCTTGTGTTACGCATCACGTTTGAACTTCAGCAAGAACCAGTGAGGCTCATTCTGGTGTTACGATCACGCTTGAACTTCTTCAAAACCAATGAGGTTCATTCTGGTGTCACGCATCACGTTTGAGCTTCTACAAGAACCAATGAGGTTCATTCTCGTGTTACGCAGCACGCTTGAACTTCATCAAGAACCAGTGAGGCTCATTCTTGTGTTACGCATCACGTTTGAACTTCAGCAAGAACCAGTGAGGCTCATTCTGGTGTTACGCATCACGTTTGAGCTTCTTCAAGAACCAGTGAGGCTCATTCTTGTGTTACGCAGCACGCGTTTGAGCTTCTACAAGAATCAATGAGGTTCATTCTGGTGTTACGCATCACGTTTGAACTTCATCAAGAACCAGTGAGGTTCATTCTCGTGTTACGCAGCACGTTTGAGCTTCTACAAGAATCAATGAGGTTCATTCTGGTGTTACGCATCACGTTTGAACTTCAGCAAGAACCAATGAGGTTCATTCTGGTGTTACGATCACGCTTGAACTTCAGCAAGAACCAGTGAGGCTCATTCTTGTGTTACGATCACGCTTGAACTTCAGCAAGAACCAATGAGGTTCATTCTGGTGTTACGATCACGCTTGAACTTCAGCAAGAACCAATGAGGCTCATTCTTGTGTTACGATCACGCTTGAACTTCAGCAAGAACCAGTGAGGTTCATTCTTGTACGATCACGCTTGAACTTCAGCAAGAACCAGTGAGGCTCATTCTTGTGTTACGATCACGCTTGAACTTCAGCAAGAACCAGTGAGGCTCATTCTGGTGTTACGATCACGCTTGAGCTTCTTCAAGAACCAATGAGGTTCATTCTGGTGTTACGCAGCACGTTTGAGCTTCTACAAGAATCAATGAGGTTCATTCTGGTGTTACGCATCACTTTTGAACTTCAGCAAGAACCAATGAGGTTCATTCTGGTGTTACGCAGCACGTTTGAGCTTCAGCAAGAGTTTTGTTGTCATGTGTCAAGCATGTTCGATTGAGCTTCTGTTTATGTTCGCTAATTAACTTTTAAATGTGAATAAAAGCCCAAATTCAATCTGTCCATCATATAAAGCGATCGTGTCTCTTCAGAAATTTCGGACTACACTGCTCAATTCATATGGATTAGTTTTACAATCTCTTTATGAACGTTATAAAGCGTCAAAGTGTCAGTAGCGTAGCTGTCAATGAAGGGACAAAAAAAACTTGCATGCAAAGACTTTTAAATACAGATTTAGTGCACACTCACCTGATCACTGTTCTGCTTCCTGATGCCTGTTAACACAATATGTATTTATATTTTAATTAACTAAATAATATGTTTAATTTTCACATCTTTTTAGATACTTTTTGCACACTAAAAATCTCATTTTCTCATCTTTTTAAATCAGCTGTATGTAATACTCACCGTTCTTATTAGCTTGATGCTTGCGAAAGTAAATTAAACCCGCAGCTGCAGCAACGAGCAGAACAACAACAGCAACAACAGCAGCAACAACAGCACTTATTCCTGCTTCAGCACCTGAAGACAGAGCTGAATCTGGAACAGCTGAAGACAGACAGTCATTATTACAACAGAACAAATGATAACATCCATTACCGATATATTTATCTGATATTTACAGCTTCCTACTTTGGTCATCAGTTATATGATATTGATTTCAATGATATATGGCGGTGACTTCTGTTTTAAGGAAAAGCTGTAAAAACAGCATCACATCACTGTTAGACTATAGTGGAAACAACAGTGTTCACTGCAAAAATGTTTAATATTTACAGATTTTTCATGTTAATAACCTTAGACTTCTTTGTTTTAAGTCAGGGGTGGAACGTTGATCCTGGAGGGCAGAGTTTAGCTCCAACCCTGAAAAAAACCCTCACCTGCCTGTAACTTCAGTAATCCTGAAGATCTTGATTAGCTTAATGTGTGTTTGATTAGGGTTGGAGCTGAACTCTGCAGGACACTGGCCCTCCAGGATCAACGTTCCCCCACCCATGTTTTAAGTGTTTATTGTAACAATTGTGCCAATTAAAAAGATAAATCTAGATTTTCTAAAATTGCTCAAATGACACTCACCAGAGACAGAAACACTGAAGCTCTTGACAGTGGTGATGCCGATGCTGCGACGATGACGACGACGGACACTGCTGATCTGTAGTTTATATTCTCCAGAGTCTTCAGTTCTGGTGTCTGTGATGGTCAGGGATCCAGTCTGATGATCCAGCTTCAGTCTGTCTCTGAATCTCTCTTCACACTGATCATCTGTACAAATCTTACTCTGATATACAGTGATTTTAGCAATAATAAAGGTATTATTAAAATACCATGCCATTAAATAATTTGGGGTTTTTATTTCACCAGGATCTAAAGTGACAGATTCTCCCTCCATCACTGACTTTCTCTTCACTTCATCTCGTTCAGCAGCAGAAACACCTGAAACACAAACCAACAGATGATGGAGGACCTTGTGTTTGTTTTTTTCGACCACAAAAACTGTGGATATGAAAACAAGTGTGCATTATAATGTCCTGAAAATCAGTAGAAATAAAATGAGTGAAAGAATAAAGAAATATAAGATAATTTGTAGTTAAAGAAATTTCATCTCATTGTTTGAACAGCCTCGGAAATGTTAAATGAAGTGGATTAAATGTTGATTATTAGTTGAAGCACACGGACACATATAGACAGTCACTCACACACAAAAAGACACATTCAGAAGCACAAACACTTGTTGGGAACTTAAGAGCTACATTACTTAGCAATAAGTTTGTAAAGCCACTGTTTTAAAAGTATTTAAACTCACAGCATCATTATAGTGTGCAACACTTTGGTTGTTGATGTAAAATTCGATTTATTTTCTATTTGACCATGGTGCATGTGTAATAATCCATAAGTAGGTATGCATTGCCGGATTTATATTCGGGTGGTTCTTTGGCTCCATGTCGTGCATTCAAACAGTATAATGCACACCTAGCTGATTTGAAACATGAATTAAACGACTCACCATGGACAGTAACATTGAAGATCTTTACAATGGTGCCGCTGTTAAACTGTACCTCATAAAGCCCAGTGTCTGAGGTCCTGATGTTTGTGATGGTCAGAGATCCAGTCTGATGATCCAGCTTCAGTCTGTCTCTGAATCTCTCATTACACTGATCATCTGTACAGATCTTACTCTGATCTCCACTGATTAAAGCCATGCGAATCTCATTAAAATACCATCTAATTCTGTCTTGTTGGTCTGCTTTAAGGTCAGTGTTTAGAATGACTGAATCTCCCTCCATCACTGACACTTCATCTGTATCAGCACCAGACACACCTGAAGAAGAAATGAACACATAATCATAGCGGACAGATATTTCATCTTTGATAAAAGAGCTAGTTCCATTACTTTAACCGCAAACACATGTTTGATATCTTTTCTGGTGTCTGAGATGGTTTATTATAAATAATAGAATGATCTAATTATTAACACAGTGCTAAACTGGATCATTGAAAGACTTGAGATACTCACCAAAGACGGTAACATTAAATATCTTTGTTGTGGTATTTTCTCTAGAGATTGTTAGTTTATATTGTCCTGAGTGTCTGATTCTGGCGTTTCTGATGGTGAGAGATCCAGTCTTTTGGTCCACCTGTAATCTGCCTCTGAATCCAAAATCATCAGTGACAAAAAATGAGGTCAAATCGTCCATTCTTGTTTTTCGAGATATGACAGAGTCTTTAGGTCCAAACATCCAGACGATTGTATCATCGTTTTGTATTTCATTAAGATCAGTGTGTAGAGTGACAGAATCCCCCTCCATCACGGCCTCTGTATTATTCGTCTCTGAACCAGACACACCTAGAGCAGAAACCATTAGTTTCACAGATCACACTTTTTCTGCTGTCAGAAATGGTGTTCACATTATACAATTCATTTAAAAAAGCCAACTTCACTGGGTGAAGTAGAATTGGTTGGACCTTGTAAATGAAGGGATCGTGCTGGATGTGGACATGAATGTGAATATCTTTCCAGGAGATGTCAGATTCAAATGCAATTTGCATAAATAAAATCACATTTGCCACATTATTTATAAATGTTGGAACAACCACACTAGTTTTAAAGGGGTCATGAACTTTTGAGTTTTTGACATTTAAGAGGTCTTCATAGTACAATAATTTATAAGTTTCAGAACTGAAAATTTCCTTGATAGTCCAAAAAACAGCATTTACTGTAACCAAGCCCAACGAATATATGGCTATAGAGACCACCGGCTACTTCATCATTGCAACTTTGGCCCCGCCCTCTGGCGTGTTAGTGAGATGACGAGGAGAGGAATGATACAGGATCACTGGACTAAAAATAACATTACCTTCCAAAGGATCCTAATGCTAGAAATGTGGTTATTTTATTTATTTTCAACCATGTTAATATTTTAGTTTGGGGTGGGGGTGGGCTCTTCTGCACGGTCTCTTCTTTATTGGCGGCACATGGTCTATTCTTCTGTGGGAGCACATGCTCATCGCGTCACAAAGCCTTTTCTTTGTTCCTTTATAGAGAGGTGGATCACGGGGTGAGGGGGTGTCTTCTTTTGGTGCCCCCTCAGCACACTTGGTGCCCTATACGCAGTGCGTGATGTGCGTGGTGAGAGCTATGGTGCTGCAACTGATACTCAATTGAATGGCCCAATGGAAAATAATGAAAACGAGGACATTTTCATCACTTTATAAAAAACTGCCAGGACAGGACTTGAAAACAGGATATGTCCTGGGAAAACAGGACGTTTGGTCACCCTATTCATGCGCTTAACATGTCTGTGATCGGCTACAATGATCACTGCAAACTTTTATTCCACTATCTAAATATATTCCATAGATCTAAATATAATGCTATAATCAAGACTATTAGTTAATCTTGAGAGCTGTAGCCAATCACAGTGGTGGGCATTTACACTGAAGTCTCACAGCAGCCAATCACAGCAGTGGGCGTTTACACAGAAGTCTCACAGCAGCCAATCACAGCAGTGGCCGTTTACACAGAAGTCTCACAGCAGTGGGCGTTTACACTAAAGTCTCACAGCAGCCAATCACAGCAGTGGGTGTTTACACAGAAGTCTCACAGCAGCCAATCACAGCAGTGGGTGTTTACACAGAAGTCTCACAGCAGCCACTGTCCGCTAGAGACAAGCTCCAGAAAGGAGCAGAATCTCATTGAGCTCATGTTAAAATGCCCAACTTTACAGCAGAATAAAACATGTTTACAGCCTGGTACAAATTCTAGTTTTGGTCTAAACGGCTAGTTTTGGCCTTTATTACAACTGTGAGGGGGCTCATATAACTTATTTGTTTACATTACATAAAGCCTTAAAGTTCTGCATAATTAAGGGCGTGGCCACTTTGAGTGACAGGTGGGTAGCCATTTATCTGCTGTCTGTTAATCGCGTCACATCAGCTCCGCCCACGTCCCGCCTCTTTGCCCATTTTCTGTTATCCAGTGATGCGCGGTGACGCGCTGCTAAGATGGCAACGTCCAGCTCGTCCCTACTTTACGCTTCAAAACTGCTCTTCAGAATCCTATGGGTGACGTCACGGACACTACGCCATATTTTTTACAGTCTATGCAGCAGACACACCCCTTCAAACAGTGTTAAAATCAGAGGCTAAAATGAAACATGCCTTAATTATGACAATTTATTATTTAAAAATCATACTAATATTATAAGTGCACCACAGAAAACATAATAAAACAATGTAGTTCATGACCCCTTTAATGTGTCGCTAAATAGCAGAAGACACTAACCCGGCTTAAATCCCAGTTGTGCAGATGAGGAACGTTCTAACACTGGGTGCCTCGCTATCAGAACTGTGCTTTTCTATAGTTACTGATGCAATTGGCATAATTCATTTTATGAATTTCGATTCAGAAACCACGAAAAACAAGTGAATAAAGGCTGAGAGGAATATTCAGAAATTATTATTTTAAAAAATGTCTACAGCGTACTGGCTCGTCTATTTGTCTCCTGTTCTGGGATGCTGTGCGTAGAGGGCGGGGAGTGTTGTGTTGAGCTCTGTGTTTTTCTGAATCTGTTTCTTCATCTATTTGCCTGCATTGTTTTGACCTATGCTGTATAGCTGTGTTTTGCAGTGTGGTCATTGTAATTCTCTAAAATTAATTTATTTTAAATTTCTAAAAAAAAAAGGCTATTTTTTTCTATGAAAAAAAAAATAATAATAATCCATCTTGTCTTTTATTGATGAAAATGTTTTAGTTTCTCTTGAATATTTTTTTTATTCGATTTTAAGATGCCATATGGTCATGTTAAAACGTGCCCCTCCCCACCTTTGGGGCATGTTGTCACATTTCAATTTTATTCTTTTGGGCATACATAATGAACTAAGTATACACTGTATTAATAAAACAATATTCGTACCAGACGTGTAAAATTAATTTGGGAGGTAAAATACTCTGAACCCTATATTTGCACACCGAGAAAGTCAAAAAGCGTGAGGATGTGCTCTTTTCCTATAAATGTTGGAACAACCACATAACTTATAAATGTTGGTAATCATTATTAGACGTCTGTGTCTGTTTTTACGGCGCCATTTCCCGTGATTTTAACCACTGCGTAGGTACTGCGGTGTCTGAAATGAAACAGAAAGATAAACAGAAATCCATTACTCACCGTCCATGAGCAAGCACAGAAAGAGCAACATCATGTTCTGCATGTTAGAGCTGTGTAGAGTCTGAATGAATAAAGATGATCTAGATTATTGTGTTTCTGAACAGATGTTGAGGCGAATTTCTAATCCCTCTCTGACAGATATCACCTGCTTGCCCTCCGCGTGCACGCGCATGACGTTATCTGTTGACATCGAAGGGACGCGACTTTTGCGTCTTAATGTTTTATTTTTATTTTTATATGTTCATCGCTGTTCACTGCCACTGAGATGAATAGTGAAAATTCTCAATCAATCTGAATGTTTTTATTTATTTATTTACTGTTTCACAAATAGCATACAATCCAGAAACTCAATTGAAATGTTTTATTTGTGTGTTATATGGACATTTATCTAACATTCTTTATTAAACATTGATCCATCTATGCACTCATTTGTCTATAAATTACTTTTGTCTAAAAATTACTATTGTACTTTTTTTTTTCTTGGTTTACAATATATAATATCACACACAATATGATTGCTCTGGTGTCCAAAACATGATCACATCCCTCTTATATATAATGTCTCCCCAGTTTCCCGATAGAGGGCGCCATATGATACTGCTGTATGTCCAGAGTCTGTGATGTGTGGTGTTTGTGATGGTCAGAGATTCAGTTTGATTGTCTGTAAATGTAAAACATGACGCAAACAGCAGAAGAACATCATTGATTCACACATTCACTCATCAGACAAACACATCGATCTCGAACAGGGGTGATTCATACACTGCATATATGCATTCACTCAACCAAGAGATCATTGCATATTTTTACAAACCCTTTGACCCCAGATGAATATCACCACTTCAAAAGACTATTGCATGTTTAATTCAAAATATTGCATTTATTTTCATATTTACAGTTTGACTATTTATGTGTTTTTTTAGTAAACTTATGAAAAGCAGTGTTAAATATAATATTCTCTCTCTCTCTCTCTCTTCTCTCTCTCTCTCTCTCTCTCTCTCTCTCTCTCTCTCTCTCTCTCTCTCTCTCTCTCTCTCTCTCTCTCTCTCAAATGCAGTTTCTCGTCTTGTTCTGTTGTTTCCACAGATTAAATTCTAAGCTGTTGGCAGGACAGGAAGAAGCTCTTCACCCACAAACTAAACACACTCTGAATGTCCACTCTCACCCACAGGCTGTTTGTCCACCTGACAGATCGAACTCTGTTTCTGGAGAAAAGCGACTGCATCCGGTTTCGGTTTGACTCAGAAACTGAACGTCAGTAAAACTGGCACTGTGAGATGGCAGACAGGTTTAACTTTATACTTACTCCTCATGCACTAAAACTGAGAGATGAATAAATATACACAACCATTTTAAAATCTCTAGAGTTATGCTCCATTTTACCATTTTATGACAAATATTTAATCTTATATTCTTCTACTTTTACATACTTAACAAAACTATCAGTATTAAATGATTTTGAAGAGTTGAAAGTTGTACTTAACATCCATCCATCCATCCATCTATCAACCCCTCTATCCATATATGCACCCATCTATCCATCCATCTATCAACCCCTCTATCCATATATACACCCATCTGTCCATCCATCTATCAACCTCTATCCATATATGCACCCATCCATCCATCTATCAACCTCTATCCATATATGCACCCATCCATCCATCCATCCATCTATCAACCCCTCTATCCATATATGCACCCATCTATCCATCCATCTATCAACCCCTCTATCCATATATACACCCATCTGTCCATCCATCTATCAACCTCTATCCATATATGCACCCATCCATCCATCTATCAACCCCTCTTTCCATATATGCACCCATCTATCCATCCATCTATCAACCCCTCTATCCATATATGCACCCATCCATCCATCCATCCATCAACCCTCTATCCATATATGCACCCATCTATCCATCCATCTATCAACCCCTCTATCCATATATGCACCCATCCATCCATCCATCCATCAACCCCTCTATCCATATATGCACCCATCCATCCATCTATCGACCCCTCTATCCATATATGCACCCATCTATCCATCCATCTATCAACCCCTCTATCCATATATGCACCCATCTATCCATCCATCCATCAACCTCTATCCATATATGCACCCATCCATCCATCTATCAACCCCTCTATCCATATATGCACCCATCCATCCATCTATCAACCCTCTATCCATATATGCACCCATCCATCCATCCATCCATCCATCCATCAACCTCTATCTATATATGCACCCATCCATCCATCTATCAACCCTCTATCCATATATGCACCCATCCATCCATCTATCAACCTCTATCCATATATGCACCCATCTATCCATCCATCTATCAACCCCTCTATCCATATATGCACCCATCCATCCATCTATCAACCCCTCTATCCATATATGCACCCATCCATCCATCTATCAACCCCTCTATCCATATATGCACCCATCCATCCATCTATCTACCTATCATCCATCTTACCATATATCCATCCATCTATCTACCTATCATCCATCTTACCATATATCCATCCAGCTATCCATCCAGCCATCATTAATCTATCCATCCATCCATCTATATCATCCATCTTTCCATATATCCATCTATCTATCCATATATCCATCTAGGATCCTTCTATGCACCCATCCTTCCATCTATCCAGCCAGCCTTCTATCAATCCATCATCCATCCATCTATGCATCCAACTATCCATCCATCTATCTATCCCTCTATGCACCCATCCATCCATCTATCCATCCATCTATCTATCCCTCTATGCACCCATCCATCCATCTATCTATCCATCTATCCATATATCCATCTATCCATCCATCCACCTATCTATTTCTGACTGCATGGCCTAAAGTTTCAAATCTTTTTTTCACTGAGCAAACTACTTTTAACCTCAAGCCAACATCAAGTGTTTCTTGACAATCTTTTAATCTATTATTATGTAACTATATATAGCATCCGTAGAGAGCGCATGTGCATGGTCAAACTCTGTCAGGGGAGGACATGCTCACACATGCCACATTACTTCTGTTATGTTTGTTCACATCATTTGTGCTTTTATTAATTAATAGATTAGACGTTTCACTGAACAAATAAAGGAAATGTTTCTTTTGTTCTGTTTGAGCTGCTGGCATCTGATTGGTAAGCTATTCATATATTTGAGTCATTGATATACATTTCGGAGTATTAAGATCCTGCTGCGGTTTAAATTAGATTATTTTCATCCACTGTGTTGAAATTTCTGTTTTACAAATCTTAATTTCAATGATTAGCATTTCTTAAAAATACTTATATTTAAACACATTTTAAATACTTCGGCAGTAATTAAACAGCTGTAAACATCATACAAATTCAGTAATAATTTTTTTTTGGAATATATTAATGTATTTAAACTTAAACTTTACACTTTTATTTTGCTCTACAGCAGATCATTTTAAAACGCTATTGCCTGGTTTCACAGACAAGGCTTTGGTCTTATCCAAGACTAAAATGCCATGTTTGAGCTGTTTAGCTGAAAGAAACTTGCACGGACACATCTTAAAATATGTCAGTGCCATTGTTTTGTCTCAAAATGCACACCATCTTGTTTTTTTTCGAACTGTAAACGGTTCTACTCGTCCCGCTCCGAGTGGGATTCAAACTGGGGTCTCTGCTATGTGAGGTGGGCAAGTTAACAAGGATTCAAAAGACCACAGCTTCTAGCGTCAGTTGCTAATGCGAGGGGGTGAGGTTTACATGCACATCTCTTAATGGCCTACGTTAAATAAAGCATGTTATAAAAGCAACTTAAATGTTCTAAATGAACTAAGGCCTAATTCTGGCTTCATCTAAGCCCTGTCTGTGAAACTGGGACATCAAAGATCAAATTATTGATTCACTTACATCTGTCTGTTCATATATGTGATTTTTCATTTTATGTTTCTCGGCTGCTCAATTCTTTCTAAACCAAATCTGTAGGTTCATCAAGTGTGTTTGGTCAGTCAGTGTCAGTGATGGAGGGAGATTCAGTCACTCTAAACACTGATGTTACTGAAATACAGCAAGACGACGAGATACTGTGGACATTTGGATATGAAAAGTCTCTCATTGCTAAAATCATTAGAGACTCTGAAATCTTCTCCACACATGTTCTCGATGAGAGATTCAAAGACAAACTGAAGCTGGACAATCAAACTGGATCTCTGACCATCACAAACATCTCAACTGAACATGCTGGAGATTATGAAGTAAAGATAAATGGAGCTAAACGATCCTCAAAAACATTCAGTGTTTCTGTCTACGGTGAGTAGAGATTTTTTGTCCTTTCATTTAATATTTCAGTGTCTGAGATGACAAACACAAAACTGTCATTTTACCAAAAATTCACTCACCACATTAAACCAAGCATTTTATTAGATTTATCCAGTGCCGGTCCTACACTTGTGTAGGGGCCCTCCTGTCAAAAAGACCCCCACACAGGGGGCCACACACACATGATTTCATTAAAAGTAAATTGTATTAATGACAATAGTATTCTGTAATATAAATATAAATATGTAAAGGAAAACCTTTTAAAAACACATTAAACTGCCAGTATGGACAAGTAAAATAAAATAATTTTTCGTTGGCAGATAAATAAATTAGAGGTCGACCGATTGATTGGTTTCGCCATTTATTCAGCCCGATAACCGATCGCTGGTACAATTGGTTATCGGCAGAAGCCCATATCAATAGTTTTCTGTGTTGCGTCCATTGCTGGAGTGGATGAGAAGGGTGCGAGTCATTATACAGCATGAGAGCGGCCTCTAGAGGCGAAATAAAAACTATCACTGACTCCTCGTGGAGTTTGTTTTGACAGGCGAGACTGAGCGCTGCACAGAGTGGGACACTTCAGATACAGATTTAAAACAGGAAAACAAAACAGAATGTTTACAGTACACTACAGTACATGTTTTTATATCATTATAAAGTAATCAATTTGTTGACTAAACGCTATATTAGTGGAGAACAGCGCTATGTTAGCGAAGTGTCGAGACTGAGAGGACGCTAATATTAGTACCTCAAGCGGTTAAAACAGTGTGAAAAAAATAGTTGAAATAGTTTTGTAAATATACCAACTTCATCCCCTGCAACCCCAAAAAGTTGACAGCATGTAGGCCTACAACATGGAAATCAATAATTCTCTAAATGTAGGTCTACTAACTTTAGACTAATGGATATTGTTTTTAAAGCACTTACAGAACACAACAGCTTGCATGACTGAACAGAAATGTGTTTATTCCTTATACAACCCCAAATCAGAAAAAGTTGGGACAGTATGGAAAACGCAAACAAAAAAACAACAAAAAAGTGATTTCTAAATTTACTTTGACTTTTATTTCATTGCAGACAATATGAACAAAAATATTTCATGTTTTGTCTGGTCAACTTCATGTCATTTGTAAATATGCATCCTTTCCTGTCATTCAGACCTGCAACACATTTCAAAAAAAGTTGGGACAGTAAAGCATTTACCACTTTGTAATGTTGCCATTCCTTTTCACAACACTTAAAAACGTTTAGGGACTGAAGACACCAAGTGAAGAAGTGATTCAGGTGTAATTTTGTCCCATTCTTCCTGCAAACAAGTCTTAAGGTGGGCAGAAGTACGGGTCTTCGTTGTCGCATTTTGCGCTTCAAAATGCGCCACACATTCTCAATTGGAGACAGGTCGGGACTGCAGGCAGGCCAGTCAAGGACCCGGACCCTCTTCCTCCACAGCCAGGACTTTGTAATGTGTGCAGAATGTGGTTTTGCATTGTCTTGTTGAAATATGCATGGAAGTCCCTGGAAAAGAAGTCTTCTTGAAGGCAGCATATTATGCTCCAAAATCTCTATGTACTTTTCAGCATTAATGGTGCCTTCACAAAAGTGCAAGTTACCTTTGCCAAGGGCACTGACACCACCCCATACCATGACAGACCCTGGCTTTTGGACTTGTTGCTGGTAACAGTCTGGATGATCCTTTTCTTCTTTGGTCCGGAGCACACGGCGTCCATTCCTCCCAAAAAATACCTGAAATACTGATTCATCTGACCACAGTACACGTTTCCACTGTGTGATGGTCCATCCCAGATGCCTCCGAGCCCAGAGAAGTCGACGGCGCTTCTGGACACTGTTAACAAAGGGCTTCCTTTTGGCACAGTACAGTTTTAGCTAACATTTGTGGATGTATCTACATATTGTGGTACTTGACAAAGGTTTGCCAAAGTAGTCCTGAGCCCATGTAGTGATATCGCTTATAGATGAATGACGATTCTTGATGCAGTGCCGCCTGAGGGATCAGAGATCACGGTTGTTCAGCTCAGGCTTGCGCCCTTGTCCTTTACGCACTGAAATTCCTCCAGATTCCTTGAATCTTTTAATTATGTTATGCACTTTTGAATGTGAAATATCCAAATCTCTTCCTATCTTTCTTTGAGGAACATTGTTTTTAAACATTTCAATAATTTTCTCATGTATTTGTTGGCAAACTGGCGATCCTAGGCCCATCTTTGCATATTATAAAAAAATATACATGCTTAAATTATATAGTGATATATGCTATCTAAATAATTTTTGAGAGCAAGTGGGCCCCCTAGTGGTTAGTGGGTCCTAGATATAGGGAGGACCTTCACTGGATTTATCCATATTCCTTGCCATTCTCTTATGTTTTCCAGCCCATCTACCTGTTCCTGTCATCAGCAGAAACTGTTCTTCATCATTATCCTCTTCATCATCCTCATGTTCACTGGTGTGTTCAGTGTTGAATGTGGGTCATGTGACTCTCTCCTGGTACAAAGGAAACAGTTTATTGTCCAGCATCAGTGTGTCTGATCTCAGCATCAGTCTCTCTCTACCTCTGGAGGTGGAATATCAGGATAACAACACCTACAGCTGTGTGCTGAACAATCCCATCAGCAACCAGACCAGACATCCCAACATCACTCAACTCTGTCACACATGTGCAGGTGCGGCAGTGCTGACAGCGTTAAATTCACACACACTAAAGACTGTCTCTCTTTTACTCTGTTTTTCATCCCCAAGTCTCTCTGATAGTGCTGATCTCCGTTGGATCTCTGATGATTGTCGCAGGATTTGGGATCTTCTGGATCGGCAGGAAATGTAGAAAATTTGACCAAGAAGGCAAGAGTAACACATTTGTTACACATACTCTGTGACAAATTAAATTTGTTGATGCCATTTTTAATTAAATTAAATTTGTGCATTTATGCTTTACTCTGACAGCCATAATACTAATAACACCTATGTTGTGAAGAACCAGATCTAGTTAGGATTGAGTTTTTGTTGTTTAAATGCTTTTATTATCATTGAAACAGTTGAGACTGGTGAAGACGAGATCACTTACGCTGATCCAACGTTCTACAAAAGAAACGCACAGAAATCGGTAAGAAAATATATTCCTTTGTCGTGTGTCTCTATCATTTCAGCAGTGAGTCAGACACTTGTGTGCTTGTTCAGTCACCAGTACCATATTATAGCACTGTACGTATATATATATTCTGTATATATAGGTCTGAAGTAATGAGTTTAGGCATAGGCTTGCAGAGCCAGTGGTTGTTCTGTAGGCAAACATCATTGCCTTGAATTTGATGCAAGCGGCAATTGGCAACCAGTGCAATTTTATTGGGAGAGGTGTGACGTGCGCTCTCTACGGCTTGATAAAGACCACTCTTGCTGTAGCGTTCTGGATCAGTTGCAGATGTTTGACAGTGGATACTGGAAGGTCTGCCCAGAGAGCATTACAATATAGTCCAGTCTGGATAGAACAAGAGCTTGGACAAGGAGTAGTGTACCGTGCTTATTGCTTAGATAGGAAGGGCCTGATCTTCCTAATGTTGTAAGGCAATATGCAATATGGTTTCAGTTCAACTGATCATCAGTCACAAATCCCAAAGTCCCTGGTTGGCTGTCCTGGCTGTCCTGGATGAAGTTATGGTTGTTAAGGGTTGGTGAATGTAATTGAATTGAGAAACACATTTCAACAATTAAAGGGTTAGTTCACCCAAAAATCTGTCATAAAATCTGTTATTAATTAATTACTCAATACATTCCATTCTAAATTTCAATTTTGTTCATCTTCAGAGCTGAAATTAAGATCTTTTTTGGTGGAATCTTAGAGGTTTCTGTCCCTCCACTGACAGCTACACAATTACCACTTTCAAGCCCCAGAAAGGTAGTAAAGTCATCATTACAGTAATCCATGTGACTCGTGGTTTAACCGCACAATTTCATGAGTTCACACTTACAAATAATCAGATAGTAAATATAGTATACTTAATATGCATGGTAGTATGCGATTTGGCGTGCTGTCCGAGGAGAGGGCTCGAGCTCGGTATTTGGCCCGAACTCCAGAGTACTCCCCGTATCTCTGGTTAGGAAGTAACTAGTGTGAGAAAAATGGGGTGGTGGAGGGATGCAGGGAAACTTTCAAAGAACTTTGGTGAGTTGACTGGGTATTTATATAGTCCTTCCCTTGTGCTGATTGGGTAGACATGTTGATTGCTGATTGCTGACAGCTGGTTTAAATGACGTGATAATTGGATAGATCATTTGTATGTATTCCTCCCGAACTTTATTAATAAAAACATTATTTTGTATGTAATTTAACAAAATATTAAATAAATATAATCTTCATGCAAGCCCATGTGTGTTGTGTTTATGTGAGAGCTGACGTTGCATGAATGCCCATAAAGTGGTAAATCGTGTTTTTTTGCACAAACAAAGAACTGGCATTGTTTCAGAAAACTGAAGTTAAACAACTTGAGTCACTTGGATCACTTAATGATGTCTTTACTACCTTTCTGGGCCTTAAAAGTAGTCGTTGTGTAGCTGTTAATGGAGCGACAGAGCTCTCATATTTCATTAAAAATATCTTCATTTGTGTTCCGGAGATGAACGAAAGTCTTAAGGGTCTGGGACGTCAGTGATCAATGACAGAATTTACATTTTGGGTGAACTAACTATTTAAGGGTTTGTACGGCAAGACTAGAACAACAAGTCAATTTAAACAAATAATGTTTGGCTAAACTTAATAGATTAAAGTATTAGATATCTACTCAACATGTTTTAGAACCTCGGAAATAAAAGATGCTGTTTGATGTAATTTCCTACTGATAAGTGCAGGATGAACCTAAAATGTATTATTATTATTACATCTATTTATTTATTTTTTTACAGAAAGTCAAAGAGGAGGATAATGTGGTGTATGCACCTATCACACTGAGAAGATGATCAAACTTCAATTTTTAGGTACAATACCCAACTGTGTGACCTGCGCGTATTTAAAGTATAATTGCTTAAGATGGATTCATGAAATGGTCTCATAAAAAACTTCAAACCTTCATTGTAATACAAGGACTTTTAACCGCCCATTGGAGAATTTTATATTTTACTCTTATAGTCTTAAAGAGACCATGTATAAATCTCATTAAAAAGTGCAAAATGTATGAGTGGAGACTACCTCTGTACTCAAAATGTTGCTTGATCTGTTGTGCCTGAGCTATTTGTGTCTAATGTCAGTGAGTGAATAGCTAGCTAGCTGAATAGCAAGTCGTCGAAAGGCTTTTTCCATTCCTGCTCACATGAAACCGATTGAGTTCTGCTTTACAGAAAACATGCTTTACAAAATGCTGAACTCATCAATGCTGGTGTTTGCCAAAAAGGTCTCAAATCAAACAGAGATATTACTGTGAAAATATCATATATGTTGTGTGTAACCCTCCTGTTTGAACCACCCACTTCAAGCAGGACTCGAGCCCGGATCTGCTGGCATGAGTCAGACGCTCTAACAAGGAGGCTAAAGGCTGCAACCTCTAGCGTCAGTCACTAGAGCTCTCTTGAGATCAGTGAGGTTTACTCACACAGCGTACTAGCTGGCCTCCGCTTACACTCACCCCTAATCCTCACTCCTACCCGGGTCACGGCACCAATGTAACCCCTCCTGTTCGAACCACCCGCTCCAAGTGGGACTCGAACCCAGATCCGACGGCATGAGAGTTGGGCGCCCTATCAAGGAGGCTGAAGGTTGCAACCTCTAGCGTCAGTCGCTAGAGTGTCTCTTGAGATCAGAGGAGTGAGGTTTACTCACACAGCAACTAATAGCTGGCCTGTGCTTATGCATTATGAGCTTATACTCATGCAGTGACCCTGCAGCTAAGCAGTGCTAGTCTCACTAGTTAGTTCCAGCTCTAATCCAGACAGCAACATAGTGTCGGATCTGGGCTGACACTATGTTGCTGTCTGGGAAACGTTCTTTCTAAAAATAACTATTCTTGATACCTTTTATTCATATAAATGTCATGTCAGTTTTTTTTTTTTTCTGTCAATCCCTGGGGTTTTTATTTTAAGATTAAATGCAATTTATGTACTGTATTTACAGTAGCAGTGTTGCTAACAAACTGTTTTAGCAGAAGCATAAAAGTTCTGCTGTCCAAAGGCAAAACAAAGTGTTGAAATTGAGTGGGAAAATTCAGATCAATTCAAATTCAATCAAAGTAGTGTGACACCTGATCCATAATGCCATGTGAATGATCACTATATTAAAAGTCCTTCATCAGGGAAAACACACACGTCTACTTTACCTTGTTACAAGCCTTCAAAATGTGTCACTGATGAAACATCTACTACGTACTATAATAAACAAATTACCCAAAATAATGGTGTACTTACAGCATGGGCTAACTGGACATGTTATCCAGACAATCTTTGACCCTATTACATAAAGTGTGTACACTACAGGTAGTATGCATACTGTATTAGAGCTCCATCTGGTGTCCTAACTAGGAATTCACCGTTCACCATTATATGGCATTTGTCACATGAACACACACCTTTCAAGGTGTGGAGTGGTTTGGCAAACATTATTTTGACAAAACTAAACACTTACATGACAAAATTGCTATCATAATACAATTTATACTGAGGCTATTTATAGTAAACACGAGACAAATTCAATATAGCGTTTTTTTACAAAGCAGATTGTTTCAAATCAGCTTCACAGTGGTAACAGGACAATAATCAGCAATTAAAGAAACAAGAGTGTCAACTACTAGCTGAACACAGACAATCTCATAACATACACATAAAAAACTACTATGAGTAAAATAATTTGCACTAGGTGCACATTGTGGTGGGAGTGAAGTGCAGCAGATTAAACTGCAAATAAATACAAAGTTAAATCAGGAGAGACCAGTGAATGAAGAAAAATAAATATTTATTGAACAAATGATAGTGAGGAGAATTGAGAACAAATGAGAAAACACCACAGAAACTACAAAAACATTGATACGGAGTTGATGTTCTATTAAAACATCTTTACTGGCAACATTTTGGTAAGAGATTTAGATTTGAGTACAAACCCAAAATAAAACGCTTCATGCTCATAAATCGGGGGCTGGTGACATCATTGTCTAACATTTTTGTGTCTAATATTTTAAAAAGAAAGCCACAAAACGAACCTTTACCGGCACAAACGAAGCACAAACCATTGAGACTATTTGAGGTGAATTTGGAGCAGATCGGGGGCTGGTGACGTCATCGGCTATAATTCAATGTATAATATTTTAAAAACGGAAGCAGCACAAACGACACTTTTATCAGCACAAACGAAGCACAAACGATTGAGACTATTTAAGTTGACCTTGGAGCAGGTCGTGGGGCTGAGTGACCTCAAAATGACTACCTAAATATTATTTTAATATCTAAAAAACGGAAGCAGCACAAACGCAGCTTTTACCGGCACAAACCAGCACAAACGACACTTTTATCAGCACAAACGAAGCACAAACGATTGAGACTATTTTGGGTGAATTTGGAGCAGGTCGGGGGGCTGGTGACGTCATCGTCTATAATTCAAAGTCCAATATTTAAAAAACGAAAGCAGCACAAACGACACTTTTATCAGCACAAACGAAGCACAAACAAACGAGGCTATTTGAGGTGAATTTGGAGAATGTGGGGGGCTGAGTGACCTCAGAATGACCTAAAAATGTTTTTTTTAATATCTTAAAAACCAAAGCAGCACAAACGAAATTTTTTATGGCACAAACCAGCACAAACGATCGAGACTATTTTGCCGAAGTTTTGCGTTGGGTGGGGGGCCAACTTCACGCAGGTGTTGAAAACACTCCATAAAAACAAGCTTTTCCTTTTCTAGTAAACTCCTCTCCAGTAACGTGATGAGAGAGAATATGATTATGTTCAAGTGAAGGCAAACCATCTCTATCATAATAATATTCTATAAAAACTAGTGTTGATTAATCACATAATTTTTTTTTTTAATTATATATAAATACTATTATAGGCAGGAAGTACATTGTGATTCACATTTAAAAATTACAATTTAAATTAATAAAAAGCCTACAAAATTGAAATTGTGCTGTATCATCTCCTGACAACATTTCTAGAAAAACAACATTCAAAGGTCAGAATAAGTTAAAACATTTGATTTAATACAATTTGGGATGGCAAGGTGCCAATATTAACGCATTAGCAGTCTTTGATTGAGAGTCATTCTGATCAGCAGGTCCGTATGCTGGAAGTCTCCTCTGTAATAAAACAGATTAACAGAAGGTAAAAGAAATTAATAGACTTGATGATTCAGCTACTCAAACACAAAAATACTACAAAAATAAGATTGGATTGTGTTAGAGAAATTTTTTGTGTTTTTTTTTTTCTTAAAATATTCTCTTAATGAATCTTCAGTCTGATAAACATTGCACTGTCAAATTCTGTATCACATTAATACAACAGTAATGTCTGAACGCCATAGTGTGTGATGCTATGTAATTAAAATAATAAACAAAAATAATTCACATGCATACAGACAGACATCACTTACTTTCTTCCGACAGTAAATTACAGCGCAGCAACGAACAGGACACCAACAACACTTATTCCGGCTATAGCACCTGAAGACAGACCTGAGCCTGTAATGAAAAAGTCAGACAGTCATATCAATTTTACTTATTTGTTTTTGACTAATTGTATAAAAGGCTCTGACATTTCTGGGTGCCTGCCGCTTTAAGACTCTTCTTCTGTGGTTACGGAAAAAAATGTGTGGTTAGCGTGAGTTATAGTGGGTATGGAAATGAGTTTGAGTTCAACGGCATAATTTAGCCTACGTATCTGTGCAGCTTCTAGGTCCCTTCTGAGTAATTCAGCTTCCAATGTTCATGTGTTGAGTTAATGACGGAAAGTAAGTGACTGTTACTTTGCTGTGTTAGTATTTCTATTATAGAATTACTATGCATTATCATGTGCCAGCGTGATGAGTGCGATTTATAGTGATAGAACAATGTTTATGCTGTAAAAACACTGTAGGAAATAAGTTAACTAGTGTGAACCTTTTGAAGTATAAGTTACGTTTATAATATTGAGTTAAAGGAATTAATATCGTTCTCACGAGACCATGTGCGGACGCTGTTTTAGTAGTAGCCTTGTCTGGCCAGAAGATGTCGCCATTGCTCCTTCTGTAAAACCCTTTTTTTAAATAAAGTTCAATGTGAACTGTTCAGTGAGATAGGTGAAGCTCTTTATATTTCTCCAAGTAGTAATATTCATGTTCATGTAATTGTAAATTATGTTCTAAGGGGCATGGTAATGTTTATTGAGATATTTATGTTTAATGAACCTGATTTGTATTATATGTGTGGATATATTCTTTACTTTGCATAAGAAATGTAAGTACTGTAATACTGTTTAAATGGCAGTACCTTATGGTGATTCATTTGTTTTATTATCAGACTATAATGACGATACTGGATATTGGAATGTTCTGATGAGCACTGTTGAAGTCCAATACAACCTAAAGAAAGAATTATATCTCCTCGTCTTTATTCCTGTATTCTGACCGATACACCATCCTGTTTACTGGCTGAAAACCTTGATGAACTAGCCCTACTAGATTACCTCTATAACACTAATATTTACACCTTTCTGTTTTGAGTTTAGTTTTATGATATTGAACTGACAAATGGCGCCATTTGGTGGGGGTTTTAAGGAACAGCAGTTAAAACAGCATCAGCACTTTGGCGAAACATCACTGCTCACAGGGAAACTGATTTTATTGTGCAGATTATTAACATTACCCACAACAACAGACAGAAAAAATGTAAAGACTGTATTTGAAATATATTAAATGATTAAAGCACACTCACCGGTGACAGAAACACTGAATCTCCTAATCCTCTTAACACTGAAGCTGCTGATGATGATGATGATCTGTAGTTTATAATCTCCAGAGTCTGTGGTTCTGGTGTGTGTGATGGTCAGAGATCCAGTCTGATGATCCAGCTTCAGTCTGTCTCTGAATCTCTCTTTACACTGATCCTCTGTACAGATCTGACTCTGATCTCCAGTGGTTTCAACCATGAGAACATCATTAAAATACCATGACATCACATCTTTTGGGTTTCTTCCTACACCAGGATCTAAAGTGACAGATTGTCCCTCCACCGTTGACATGGCTTTTAATTCCTTTATCTCAGCACCAGCATCTGAAAAAAAAAACCTGCTGGTTTAAGATCTTTTTGCTGACACAACACAACTTTACAAAAAAGAATTTAGAATATCAAAATGATTACACTCTAAAAAATGCTGGGTTGTTTTAACCCAATGTTGGGTCAAATATGGACTAACCCAGCTATTGGGTTGCCTTAAGCAAGCATTTAACCCAACCGCAGGGTTAAAACAACCCAGCTGCTTGGTTAATCCATATTTGACCCAACATTGGGTTAAAACAACCCAGCATTTTTTTAGAGTGTACACAGCACTGTAAACGGCAGAGGCTTGTGTGAATATGATAGCTATTGTCTAGGCCAGTGGTTCCCAAACATTTTGGAGTGGAGTATTTACCACCCTTCTGCGTACTCCCTCTTTTCCACTCTTACCTTTTCCATTAAGGGACAATATTTGCCCCATAAATTGACTTTCCAGTAGCCTGACATGATCATACTCAATTTTTGTCAGAATATGAGTCTGATATCGCTCCATTTGGCTGTGATTATGGGGCGTGTTTTAACTGAACCAGAAAAGACCTCAATTGGATAGACCTACAACCAATCAGAGCAACGGAGTAAATGACGCATGTTGAGACACATAGTAGTGGGAAGTTCGGATCATTTTACGGACTCAGATTGTTGAATCTCGTTCAGCAAAATGAACAAATCTTTTTTCAAGTAATTTTTTTCATTTCAGCAGAATATGATTCAAATGTCACATGATAAATTCCCCAACACATCTAGTACTTATGCAAACGTTGATCATATTTGGAGTAAAATATAAATGATAAGCTAATGCAGCCAAGGCCAAGAAATGATTCATGAATTGCTGAGCTGGGTCTTCAGGCTATGCAGTCTGTTAGTTCACCGCACCTCCGAATCCGAGACGTTCTTTCTTTTGTTCTCTCTCATTTAATCACGTCTGTTCCCTGGAAAGATTAGTAACGCTACACCTCTCCTGTCTTTGGGTTTGAGTCGTTAGTTCCGTCATCAGTGTCTGATCTGGGCCGTGACAGCCCGATAAGCAATGCATACGGTCCCGAAAACAGAATTGATTCAGCTCTCGTTTTTAAAAGCCTCAGGAATCTTTTGCAGGTGTTTATAGTTAATTAGTTGATTCAGATGATTAGGTTAATAGCTCGTTTAGAGAACCTTTTCATGATATGCTAATTTTTTGAGAATTTGGGGTTTTCATGAGCTGTATGCCAAAATCATCAGTATTAAAACAATAAAAGACCTGAAATATTTCAGTTGGTGTGCAATGAATCTAAAATATATGAAAGTTTAATTTTTATCATTACATTATGGAAAATAATGAACTTTTATCACAATATGCTAATTTTTTTAGAAGGACCTGTATATGAACAAGTTCTCACTTAATATTTCCCTTGACAGGTGAGTGGGCCTGTACAAACCACCTGTAGTAACACACCTTTACACACTGTGTACGTAATCGTGAAAAGACTTACATGTTTGTTTACATGCTCATGCACTAAAAATCATCTTGCAGCCAAGCTGCTTGCCGTACAATGTTTCTCTTTGCACATGTACAGTGTTTATGTGAAAGCTTTTGTATATTTTTATTTGTAGGTAAATATTTATATATATTATATTTATAGTATACTGTCTGTATTTAAGTAGCACCGTGGTCCTGTGAGGCACAACATTTCATTCCACTGCATGTCACCACATGTAGCGGAATGACAATAAAGCTCGACTTGACTTATTACACAAACATACAAGCATACAAATATTTTTAAATATTAAAAATAAAAGGATTCCTCTCTGGAGAAGTGTTCTGTCTTTCCGTTATAAATTCCACCATGTAAATAGCGAATCCGCCATAGCGAATGCAACTGGCTTTTAAAGGGAATGTGAGATGAGACTCTGATTGGTTGATTGCACGCTACGCCCATGACTCATTAAGAGACAACCATTCTGGACCATGCACCGCGTGCAGACAGTTTGCTAATAAAAGTGGATTCGACACACCCTGAGTGCACCTGCCAAGCACTTCAAACCATGCGCTCAGATCGTTAAAATAGGGCCCATCATTTTTACACATGTGCTTAAATGCCATAAATGCTTGAACCCTGATGATTGCTGTTCGCAGCTATATTTTTAAAATTATTTTTTATTGCTGAAGTAAGAGTGTTGAATGTTCTTCAATCCAGATGGCAGAACAGATGGCATGTTTGTTTAAACTGCACCCTACAGGCATGGATTGGCATTTACTTCAGCCTGAAGCTTATTAGGGGTTCAAGCACGAAGTGCTGAAACCCTATTGTAATTGTACTGATTTTTAGGGGTTCGAGCACGAGTGCTGAAACCCTATTGTATTTGTACTGATTTTTAGGGGTTCGAGCACGAAGTGCTGAACACCTATTGTATTTGTGCTGATTTTTATTATTATTATTAGGGGTTCGAGCACGAAGTGCTGAACACCTATTGTATTTGTGCTGATTTTTATTATTATTATTATTATTATTATTATTATTATTCAGCCGAAAACGCATCGTGCAGACCAAACCGTAAGGGCTAGAGACTTGAAACTTGGCCAATAGGTAGTACAAAAATCGAGGAGAGGTTATCAAATTATGAGCCAGATTGGCCTATAGGTGGCGCTATAGCAATCAATTGCACAAAAGGGCTCATAACTCCTAAACCGTTTGGCCCACACTCAAGTGTCTTATATCATTGGAAAGCTGAGAACTTGGCGAACAAAATGTATATCTCCGATTTTATTTCCGTCATTGAAATTTTTCCGCCATTTTGAATTTTGTTGAAAACCTACTTTTGCAAACTAGTCCCTGGTTTTTTGCCCGATCAAAACCAAACCAGTGCCAAAATGTTCTCTGGAGTCTAATTATCAATAATAATTGAAAAAATGTTGAAATTTCGATTCACGGTTGTTAAGGGGCGTAAACGAACGCGTTTAGGGCGGGCCTATTTTACTAAAAAGGCTATAACTCAAAACGAAATGAAATATCTTCACCAAACTTGGTAAACATATGTATGGGCTCAGTTTTTGGTCAGGATAAAAAATTCGCGACGATTAACCACTTGGTGGCGCTATAACATGAAAAAACACAAAAAGGGCTATAACCACCACGACCGCTAGTCCGATTGACTTGAAAATTGGTATGCAGTGTCTTGGTCCAAGGTACCATGTATGTCTATGAGGATATTGGCGTATCTTAAAACATGGCCACAGCCAATTAAATTTGAGCACTTATTAGACAAGGTTAATGGAGGCCGATCGAATGAAACTCGGTGGGCATGTTTGACTCATGGCCCTAGAGGTCTGTAAATTTTGAAAGAAATCGGCCACTAGTTGGCGCTAACGAGTTTTATGGCTCTGTAATCACGTGGTGTTGCACACATCCACAAAATATGAATATCATTTGATAGATCTCCTCATACTGAACAACTTTGCCTCTGGAACTATTGCTGTCAATCAAATCGTTCATTAAATATTGGCGATTATGTTAAAAACCTACTTTTGCGAACTAGTCCCTGGTTTTTTGCCCGATCGGAACCAAACCAGTCTAGGACAATTCTCTGGACTCTCTAGATCAATAATTATCGAAAAAGTTGAATTTTTGAATTTGGATGGCTATAACAGGGTCATTTAAAAAGAGGTGTGGAAAAATGCACTCAAAAGCCTATAAATCCTAAAGGGAAACTCAAAACTTCACGAAAATTGTTGGGTATATGTGGCATAACATGCTGAAGAAGCATGCAAAGTTTTATGGAGATCAGACTATAGCTGGCGCTATAACTGTTAAAAACCTTTAAAACCATGCATTTCCTATGGAAAATTGCCTGTATTAGCTGCAAATGGTATTTTTCATCTGTTGCAATATAATGTTTAAATAATTTGTTAAATCTGCTCATTCTGACTCTCTAGGTCAATAATGATATAGAAAAATAACTTTTGCAATTGGATGGCTATAATAGAGTCATATCAATATGTGATTTTGACCAAATGTCCCCAAAAGCCTTTAACTCCTCAATGGATGTTTAGATCATCTCAAAAAGAGGAAAGTACATGTGACATATGACTCTAAACAAGCATACAAAATTCCATGGAGATCAGGCAATAGATGCCTCTATAAAAGTAAAAAAGTGACAATGCTTATATTGGTGTATTAAATTAAATTGCCATAAAGCCACCAGAGGGCAGCATAAGACCACTTATTGGTTCATTCTGCTCACTTATAATAACATTTGCAAATCACATTTTGACAATGTTTATCAATTAAATTGTTAATTTGATGTATGTTTTTACAATAATATTAAATTACAATTAAAATAACACCTGAAAATATGTTTTAAAGGGGAAAACTTGGAATAAGTCATTTGTTACCCATTATTTTATTCATATATCTATATCTGAAACAAAATGTGTATGTGAGTTAGCACGTTTGAAGGCATTCACTTGGAAAATGTGCCCATTAAAGAAAAACAGACATTTAAAATGAAAATGAGCTAATGAGTGATTCTCTGCTGCCCCTGCTGGTTATAAAAAAGTCATTTTGTCATACTATCTACTTATAATGTTCTATAATTCATATTTAGATATTATAAAACCACTATTATAACATTTACAATCACATTTTGTCAAATTTGATCAATTAATTTTTATTTAAGCAGTGGTATTGACATTTCTGCCAAAAATGATGGTATGATTAATGTGTAAAAATTACTACAAGACTAGGAGTAAGCATTTTGTTTCTATTCATTTATTTAAAATATCTATATGTAAAACAGAAGTGTGTGTGTGTGTGTGTGTGTGTGTGTGTGTGTGTGTGTGTGTGTGTGTGTGTGTGTGTGTGTGTGTGTGTGTGTGTGTGTGTGTGTGTGTCTGTCTGTCTGTCTCTGTCTCTCTCTCTCTCTCTCTCTCTCTGTTTGTGTGTGTGTGTGTGTGTGTGTGTCTGTCTGTCTGTCTGTCTTTCCCTCTCTCTCTCTCTCTCTCTCTCTCTCTCTCTCTCTCTCTCTCTCTCTCTCTCTCTCTCTCTCTCTTTTTCTGTATGTGTGTGTGTGTGTGGCCAATATCTATTTCAAACAATGCCTAGACTTTATTCAAATAAGCACGTGACACATGACATTAAATTTGGCAATAGTTTTTAGCTTTAAAATTCATATCTAGGAATTGTAATATCATTATAATAACATTTAATATCACATTCTGTCAATGTTTATCAATGCCATATACTTGTGATGGCTGTAATGCTAATGTTGTCCTATAGAGGGGGCTGCAGGACCAGAAATATACTTTCTTGTGTTTCCACAGGTTACAATTAAATGTAGAGGCTAGAATCATGGTAAATCAAATCTCAATGTGGTAAATCATGGTGAACTATGGTAAATGAGGCTAGGATCATGGTAAATCATACTACAATGTGGTAAATCATGGTAAATCATATTAGAATGTGGAAACATGGTAAATCATAGTAAACTATGGTAAATCAGGCTAGGATCATGGTTAATCATACCACAATGTGGTAAGTCATGGTAAATCATATAAGAATGTGGCAACTCGTGGTAAATCATGGTAAATCATATTAGAATGTGGTAACTCATGGTAAATCATGGTAAACTATGGTAAATCATGCCAGGATCATGGTAAATCATACTACAATGTGGTAAATCATGGTAAATCATATTAGAATATGGAAACATGGTAAATCATAGTAAACTATGGTAGATTAGGCTATTATCATTGCAAATCATACTACAATGTGGTAAATCATGGTAAACTATTGTAAATCA
>CM040929.1:34677500-34685000 GCA_023029165.1 Gobiocypris rarus
GATAGATCTCCTCATGTTGAACAACTTTGCCTCTAGAACCATTGCTGTCAATCAAATCGTTCATTAAATATTTACAATTATGTTAAAAACCTACTTTTGAACTAGTCCCTGGTTTTTGCCCGATCGAACCAAACCAGTCTAGAACAATTCTCTGGACTCTCTAGATCAATAATTATTGAAAAAAGTTGACTTTTGCATTTGGATGGCTATAACAGGGTCATTTAAAAAAGAGGTGTGGAAAAATGCACTCAAAAGCCTATAAATCCTAAAGGAAAACTCAAAACTTCACGAAAATTGTTGGGTATATGTGGCATAACATGCTGAAGAAGCATGCAAAGTTTTATGGAGATCGGACTATAGGTGGCGCTATAACTTTTAAAAGCTTTAAAACCATGCATTTCCTATGGAAAATTGCCTGTATTAGCTGCAAATGGTATTTTCCATCAGTTGCAATATAATGTTTAAAACATTCATTAGATCTGCTCATTCTGACTCTCTAGGTCAATAATTATATAGAAAAAATTACTTTTACAATTGGATGGCTATAATAGTCAAATCAATATGTGATTTTGACCAAATGTCCCCAAAAAGCCTTTAACTTCTCATTGAATGTTTAGATAATCTCAAAAGAGGGAAGTACATGTGACACATGACTCTAAACAAGCATACAACATTTCATGGAGATCAGGCAATAGATGCCTCTTTAAAAATTAAAAAAGTGACAATGCTTATTTTGGTGTATTAAATTAAATTGCCATAAAACCACCAGAGGGCAGCATAAGACCACTTATTGGTTCATTCTGCTCACTAAGCATATATAAACTTTATAAAATCATTATAATAACATTGCAAATCACATTTTGACAATGTTTATCAATTAATTTGTTCATTTGATGTGTTTTTCACAATATTACATTACAATTCAAAATAACACCTGAAAATATGTTTTAAAGGGGAAAAGATAGAATAAGTAATTAAATTAAAGGCATTCACCGGAAAATGTGCCCATTAAATGGAAAACAGACGTTTACAATGAAAATGAGCTAATGAGTGGTTCTTGGAGTAAGCATTGTGTTACTAATAATTTATTTAAAATATCTACATGTAAAACAGAAGTGTGTGTGTGTGTGTGTGTGTGTGTGTGCAGTGTGTGTGTGTGTGTGTGTGTGTGTGTGTGTGTGTGTGTGTGTGTGTGTGTGTGTGTGTGTGTGTGTGTGTGTGTTTGTGTGTGTGTATCAGTCTGTCTGTCTTTCTCTCTCTCTCTCTCTCTCTCTCTGTGTGTGTGTGTGTGTGTGTGTGTGTGTGTGTGTAATATCTACTCAAGAAATGCTTAGACTTTATTCAAATAAGCAGGTGACACATGACATTACATTTGGCAATAGTTTTTGCTTTAAAATTAATATCTAGGCATTGTAAAAATCATTATAATAACATTTAATATCCCATTTTGTCAATGTTTATCAATGCCATAGACTTGTGCTGGTTCTAATGCTAATGTTGTCCTATAGAGGGGCTGCAGGATCAGAAATATACTTTCTTGTGTTTCCACAGGTTAAAATTAAATGTATAGGCTAGAATCATGTTGAATCAAACCTCAATGGGGTAAATCATGGTAAATCACATTAGAATTTGGTAAATCATGCTGAACTATGGTAAATAATGCTATAATCATGGTGAATCATACCACAATGTGGTAAATCATACTACAATGTGGTAAATCATATTGGAATGTGGAAACATGGTAAATCATGGTAAACTATGGTAAATCAGGCTAGGATCATGGTAAATCATATTAGAATGTGACAATTTGTGGTAAATCATGGTAAATCATATTAGAATGTGGCAATTTGTGGTAAATCATGGTAAATCATATTAGAATGTGGTAACTCGTGGTAAATCATGGTAAACTATGGTAAATCATGCCAGGATCATGGTAAATCATCCTACAATGTGGTAAATCATAGTAAATCATATTAGAATGTGGAAACATGGTAAATCATGGTAAACTATGGTAAATCAGGCTAGAATCATGGTAAATAAAACTGGAACATGGTAAATCACAGTAAATCATGCCAGGACATGCTAAATCAATGTAAGCTATGGTAATTCATGGTAAAATATGGCGAATCACGGTTAAGTATGTTAAATCACTAACACAGGGAATATCATGGTAAATCAGGCAAGAACATGGTAAATCAAGGTAAACTATGGTGAATCATGGTAAATCACACTAGAACATGGTAAATCATGGTAAACTATGCTAGTACATGGTAAATTAGACCATAGGTGGCGCTATAACTGACAAAAAGCTTTGAAAACCACATATCCTATATTAAATTGCCTTTATTGGCTGTAAATGGTCATTTTCATCTATTATGTCAGTGGTTAAATGCTTTCTAAATGAACCTTGGTGTCTTTTGATGCTTTTAGGCTTTAAGTCCTTAAAGGCCTTAAATGCTTGAACCCGCTAAATGCTGCTTGCAGCTTTAATTATTATTATTATTATTATTATTCAGCCGAAAAACGATCGCAGACCAAACCGTAAGGGCTAGAGACTTGAAACTTGGCCAATAGGTAGTACAAAAATCGAGGAGAGGTTATCAAATTATGAGCCAGATTGGCCTATAGGTGGCGCTATAGCAATCAATTGCGCGAAAGGGCTCATAACTCCTAAACCGTTTGGTCCACACTCAAGTGTCTTATATCATTGGAAAGCTGAGACCTTGGCGAACAAAATGTATATCTCCGATTTTATTTCCGTCATTAAAATTTTTCCGCCATTTTGAATTTTGTTGAAAACCTACTTTTGCAAACTAGTCCCTGGTTTTTTGCCCGATCAAAACCAAACCAGTGCCAAAATGTTCTCTGGAGTCTATTTATCAATAATAATTGAAAAAATGTTGAAATTTCGATTCACGGTTGTTAAGGGGCGTAAAAATGAACGTTTAGGGCGGGGCCTATTTTACTAAAAAGGTTATAACTCAAAACGAAATGAGATATCTTCACCAAACTTGGTAAACATATGTATGGGCTCAGTTTTTGGTCAGGATAAAAAATCGCGACGATTAACCACTTGGTGGCGCTATAACATGAAAAACACAAAAAGGGCTATAACCACACGACCGCTAGTCCGATTGACTTGAAAATTGGTATGTAGTGTCTTGGTCCAAGGTACCATGTATGTCTATGAGGACATTGGCGTATCTTAAAAAACATGGGCCACAGCCAATTAAATTTGAGCACTTATTAGACAAGGTTAATGGAGGCCGATCGGAATGAAACTCGGTGGGCATGTTTGACTCATGGCCCTAGAGGTCTGTAAGAATTTTGAAAGAAATCGGCCACTAGTTGGCGCTAACGAGTTTTATGGCTCTGTAATCACGTGGTGTTGCACACATACACAAAATATGCATATCATATGATAGATCTCCTCATACTGAACAACTTTGCCTCTAGAACTATTGCTGTCAATCAAATCGTTCATTAAATATTGGCGATTATGTTAAAAACCTACTTTTGCGAACTAGTCCCTGGTTTTTGCCCGATCGGAACCAAACCAGTCTAGGACAATTCTCTGGACTCTGTAGATCAATAATTATCGAAAAAGTTGAATTTTTGCATGTGGATGGCTATAACAGGGTCATTTAAAAAGAGGTGTGGAAAAATGCACTCAAAAGCCTATAAATCCTAAAGGGAAACTCAAAACTTCACGAAAATTGTTGGGTATATGTGGCATAACATGCTGAAGAAGCATGCAAAGTTTTATGGAGATCGGACTATAGGTGGCGCTATAACTGTTAAAAACCTTTAAAACCATGCATTTCCTATGGAAAATTGCCTGTATTAGCTGCAAATGGTATTTTCCATCTGTTGCAATATAATGTTTAAATAATTTGTTAGATCTGCTCATTCTGACTCTCTAGGTCAATAATGATATAGAAAAAATAACTTTTGCAATTGGATGGCTATAATAGAGTCATATCAATATGTGATTTTGACCAAATGTCCCCAAAAAGCCTTTAACTCCTCAATGGATGTTTAGATCATCTCAAAAAGAGGAAAGTACATGTGACATATGACTCTAAACAAGCATACAAAATTTCATGGAGATCAGGCAATAGATGCCTCTATAAAAGTAAAAAAAGTGACAATGCTTATATTGGTGTATTAAATTAAATTGCCATAAAGCCACCAGAGGGCAGCATAAGACCACTTATTGGTTCAATCTGCTCACTTATAATAACATTTGCAAATCACATTTTGACAGTGTTTATCAATTAAATTGTTAATTTGATGTTTGTTTTTAATAATATTACATTACAATTAAAATAACACCTGAAAATATGTTTTAAAGGGGAAAACTTGGAATAAGTCATTTGTTACCCATTATTTTATTCAGATATCTATATCTGAAACAAAATGTGTATGTGAGTTAGCACGTTTGAAGGCATTCACTTGGAAAATGTGCCCATTAAATGAAAAACAGACATTTAAAATGAAAATTAGCTAATGAGTGGTTCTCTGCTGCCCCCTGCTGGTTATAAAAAGTCATTTTGTCATACTATCTACTTATAATGTTCTATAATTCATATTTAGATATTATAAAACCACTATTATAACATTTACAATCACATTTTGTCAAATTTGATCAATTAATTTTTATTTAAGCAGTGGTATTGACATTTCTGCCAAAAATGATGGGATGATTAATGTGTAAAAATTACTACAAGACTAGGAGTAAGCATTTTGTTTCTATTAATTTATTTAAAATATCTATATGTAAAACAGAAGTGTGTGTGTGTGTGTGTGTCTGTCTGTCTGTCTGTCTGTCTTTCTGTCTCTGTCTCTCTCTCTCTCTCTGTTTGTGTGTGTGTGTGTGTGTGTGTGTGTCTGTCTGTCTGTCTGTCTTTCCCTCTCTCTCTCTCTCTCTCTCTCTGTTTGTGTGTGTGTGTGTGTGTGTGTGTGTCTGTCTGTCTGTCTTTCCCTCTCTCTCCTCTCTCTCTCTCTCTTTTTCTGTATGTGTGTGTGTGTGTGGCCAATATATATTCAAACAATGCCTAGACTTTATTCAAATAAGCACGTGACACATGACATTACATTTGGCAATAGTTTTTAGCTTTAAAATTCATATCTAGGAATTGTAATATCATTATAATAACATTTAATATCACATTCTGTCAATGTTTATCAATGCCATATACTTGTGCTGGCTGTAATGCTAATGTTGTCCTATAGAGTGGGCTGCAGGATCAGAAATATACTTTCTTGTGTTCCACAGGTTACAATTAAATGTAGAGGCTAGAATTATGGTAAATCAAACCTCAATTTGGTAAATCATGGTGAACTATGGTAAATGAGGCTAGGATCATGGTAAATCATACTACAATGTGGTAAATCATGGTAAATCATATTAGAATGTGGAAACATGGTAAATCATGGTAAACTATGGTAAATCAGGCTAGGATCATGGTAAATCATACCACAATGTGGTAAGTCATGGTAAATCATATTAGAATGTGGTAACTCATGGTAAATCATGGTAAACTATGGTAAATCATGGTAAATCATACTACAATGTGGTAAATCATGGTAAATCATATTAGAATATGGAAACATGGTAAATCATAGTAAACAATGGTAGATTAGGCTATTATCATGGTAAATCATACTACAATGTGGTAAATCATGGTAAACTATTGTAAATCAGGCTACAATGTGGTAAATCGTACTACAATGTGGTAAATCATGGTCAATCATATTAGAATGTGGAAACATGGTAAATCATAGTAAACTATGGTAAATCAGAATAGAATCATGGTAAATCAAACTGAAACATGGTAAATCACAGTAAATCATGCCAGGACATGCTAAATCAATGTAAGCTATGACAATTCATGGTAAAATATGGCAAATCACGTTAAAGTATGGTAAATCACTAACACAGGGAATATCATGGTAAATCAGGCAAGAACATGGTAAATCAAGGTAATCTATGGTGAATCATGGTAAATCACACTAGAACATGGTAAATCATGGTAAACTATGGTGAATCATGGTAAATCACACTAGACCATGGTAAATCATTGTAAACTATGCTAGTACATGGTAAATTAGACCATAGGTGGCGCTGTAACTGACAAAAAGCTTTGAAAACCATACATATCCTATAGTTAATTGCCTGTTTGGCTGTAAATGGCCATTTCCATCTATTGTGTCAGTGATTAAATGCTTGTTAAATGAACCTTGTTATGCTTGTGTGCTTAAAGGCCTTAAAAGCTCGAACCCGCTAAATGCTGCTTGTTATTATTATTATTATTATTCAGCCGAAAAACGCATCGTGCAGACCAAACCGTAAGGGCTAGAGACTTGAAACTTGGCCAATAGGTAGTACAAAAATCGAGGAGAGGTTATCAAATTATGAGCCATATTGGCCTATAGGTGGCGCTATAGCAATCAATTGCGCGAAACTGCTCATAACTCATAGATCGTATGTCGTAGACTCAAGTGTCTTATATCATTGGAAAGCTGAATACCTGACGTAAAAAACGTATATCTCCGATTTTATTTCCGGTATGCAAATTTTCCGCCATTTTGAATTTTGTTGAAAAACTACTTTTGCCAACTATTCCTAGGATTTTTGTCCAATCAGAACCAAACCAGTGCCAAAATGTTCTCTGGAGTCTGATTATCAATAATCATTGAAAAAAATTCATAATATCGATTCACGGTTGTTAAGGCGTAAAAACGGTCGTTTAGGGCGGGCCTATTTTACTAAAAAGGCTATAACTCAAAACGAAATGAGATATCTTCACCAAACTTGGTACACATATGTAAGGGCTCAGTCTTTGGTCAGGATAAAAAAATCGCAACGATTGGCCACTTGGTGGCGCTATAACATGAAAAAACCCTGAAAAGGGCTATAACCACATCACCGCTAGTCCGATTGACTTGAAAATTGGTATGCAGTGTCTTGGTCCAAGGTACCATATATATCTATGAGGACATTGGCGTATCTTAAAAACATGGCCACAGCCAATTAAATTTGAGCACTTATTAGACAAGGTTAATGGAGGCCGATCGGAATGAAACTCGGTGGGCATGTTTGGCTCATGGCCCTAGAGGTCTGTAAGAATTTTGAAAGAAATCGGCCACTAGTTGGCGCTAACGAGTTTAAAGGCTCTGTAATCACGTGGTGTTGCACACATCCACAAAATATGCATATCATTTGATAGATCTCCTCATGTTGAACAACTTTGCTTCTAGAACCATTGCTGTCAATCAAATCGTTCATTAAATATTCGCGATTATGTCAAAAACCTACTTTTGCGAACTAGTCCCTGGTTTTTTGCCCGATCGGAACCAAACCAGTCTGGGACAATTCTATGGACTCTCCAGACCAATAATCATTGACAAAAGTTGAAATTTTGCTTTTGCATGGCTATAACAGGTTCATTTACAAAAGAGGCGTGGCAAAATACACTCAAAAGCCTATAAATCCTA
>CM040929.1:34690000-34702869 GCA_023029165.1 Gobiocypris rarus
AGATGCCTCTTTAAAAATTAAAAAAGTGACAATGCTTATTTTGGTGTATTAAATTAAATTGCCATAAAACCACCAGAGGGCAGCATAAGACCACTTATTGGTTCATTCTGCTCACTAAGCATATATAAACTTTATAAAATCATTATAATAACATTGCAAATCACATTTTGACAATGTTTATCAATTAATTTGTTCATTTGATGTGTTTTTCACAATATTACATTACAATTCAAAATAACACCTGAAAATATGTTTTAAAGGGAAAAGATAGAATAAGTAATTAAATTAAAGGCATTCACCGGGAAAATGTGCCCATTAAATGGAAAACAGACGTTTACAATGAAAATGAGCTAATGAGTGGTTCTTGGAGTAAGCATTGTGTTACTAATAATTTATTTAAAATATCTACATGTAAAACAGAAGTGTGTGTGTGTGTGTGTGTGTGTGTGTGTGTGTGTGTGTGTGTGTGTGTGTGTGTGTGTGTGTGTGTGTGTGTGTGTGTGTGTGTGTGTGTGTGTGTGTGTGTTTGTGTGTGTGTATCAGTCTGTCTGTCTCTCTCTCTCTCTCTCTCTCTCTCTCTGTGTGTGTGTGTGTGTGTGTGTGTGTGTGTGGCCAATATCTACTCAAGAAATGCTTAGACTTTATTCAAATAAGCAGGTGACACATGACATTACATTTTGGCAATAGTTTTTGCTTTAAAATTAATATCTAGGCATTGTAAAAATCATTATAATAACATTTAATATCCCATTTTGTCAATGTTTATCAATGCCATAGACTTGTGCTGGTTCTAATGCTAATGTTGTCCTATAGAGGGGCTGCAGGATCAGAAATATACTTTCTTGTGTTTCCACAGGTTAAAATTAAATGTATAGGCTAGAATCATGTTGAATCAAACCTCAATGGGGTAAATCATGGTAAATCACATTAGAATTTGGTAAATCATGCTGAACTATGGTAAATAATGCTATAATCATGGTGAATCATACCACAATGTGGTAAATCATACTACAATGTGGTAAATCATATTGGAATGTGGAAACATGGTAAATCATGGTAAACTATGGTAAATCAGGCTAGGATCATGGTAAATCATATTAGAATGTGACAATTTGTGGTAAATCATGGTAAATCATATTAGAATGTGGCAATTTGTGGTAAATCATGGTAAATCATATTAGAATGTGGTAACTCGTGGTAAATCATGGTAAACTATGGTAAATCATGCCAGGATCATGGTAAATCATCCTACAATGTGGTAAATCATAGTAAATCATATTAGAATGTGGAAACATGGTAAATCATGGTAAACTATGGTAAATCAGGCTAGAATCATGGTAAATAAAACTGGAACATGGTAAATCACAGTAAATCATGCCAGGACATGCTAAATCAATGTAAGCTATGGTAATTCATGGTAAAATATGGCGAATCACGGTTAAGTATGTTAAATCACTAACACAGGGAATATCATGGTAAATCAGGCAAGAACATGGTAAATCAAGGTAAACTATGGTGAATCATGGTAAATCACACTAGAACATGGTAAATCATGGTAAACTATGCTAGTACATGGTAAATTAGACCATAGGTGGCGCTATAACTGACAAAAAGCTTTGAAAACCACACATATCCTATATTAAATTGCCTTTATTGGCTGTAAATGGTCATTTTCATCTATTATGTCAGTGGTTAAATGCTTTCTAAATGAACCTTGGTGTCTTTTGATGCTTTTAGGCTTTAAGTCCTTAAAGGCCTTAAATGCTTGAACCCCGCTAAATGCTGCTTGCAGCTTTAATTATTATTATTATTATTATTATTCAGCCGAAAAACGCATCGTGCAGACCAAACCGTAAGGGCTAGAGACTTGAAACTTGGCCAATAGGTAGTACAAAAATCGAGGAGAGGTTATCAAATTATGAGCCATATTGGCCTATAGGTGGCGCTATAGCAATCAATTGCGCGAAACTGCTCATAACTCATAGATCGTATGTCGTAGACTCAAGTGTCTTATATCATTGGAAAGCTGAATACCTGACGTAAAAACGTATATCTCCGATTTTATTTCCGGTATGCAAATTTTCCGCCATTTTGAATTTTGTTTAAAAAACTACTTTTGCCAACTATTCCTAGGATTTTTGTCCAATCAGAACCAAACCAGTGCCAAAATGTTTTCTGGAGTCTGATTATCAATAATCATTGAAAAAAATTCATAATATCGGTTCACGGTTGTTAAGGGGCGTAAAACGGTCGTTTAGGCGGGCCTATTTTACTAAAAAGGCTATAACTCAAAAACGAAATGAGATATCTTCACCAAACTTGGTATACATATGTAAGGGCTCAGTCTTTGGTCAGGATAAAAATCGCAACGATTGGCCACTTGGTGGCGCTATAACATGAAAAAACCCTGAAAAGGGCTATAACCACATGACCGCTAGTCCGATTGACTTGAAAATTGGTATGCAGTGTCTTGGTCCAAGGTACCATATATAACTATGAGGACATTGGCGTATCTTAAAAACATGGCCGCCACAGCCAATTAAGTTTGAGCACTTATTAGACAAGGTTAATGGAGGCCGATCGAATGAAACTCGGTGGGCATGTTTGACTCATGGCCCTAGAGGTCTGTAAGAATTTTGAAAGAAATCGCCACTAGTTGGCGCTAACGAGTTTAATGGCTCTGTAATCACGTGGTGTTGCACACATCCACAAAATATGCATATCATTTGATAGATCTCCTCATGTTGAACAACTTTGCTTCTAGAACCATTGCTGTCAATCAAATCGTTCATTAAATATTCGCGATTATGTCAAAAACCTACTTTTGCGAACTAGTCCCTGGTTTTTTGCCCGATCGGAACCAAACCAGTCTGGGACAATTCTATGGACTCTCCAGACCAATAATCATTGACAAAAAGTTGAAATTTTGCATTTGCATGGCTATAACAGGTTCATTTACAAAAGAGGCGTGGCAAAATACACTCAAAAGCCTATAAATCCTAAGGGAAAACTCATAACTTTACGAAAATTGTTGGGTATATGTGACGTAACATGCCGAAGGAGCATGCAAAGTTTTATGGATATAAGACTATAGGTGGCGCTATAACTGTTAAAAAGCTTTAAAGCCATGCATTTCCTATGGTAAATTGCCTGTTTTGGCTGTAAATGGCCTTTTCCATCTATTATCATTTAATATTAAAATTATTTGTTAGATGTGTTCATTCTGACTCTCTAGGTCAATAATTATATATATAAAAAAAACCTTTTGCAATTGGATGGCTCTAATAGGTTCATAGCAATATGTGATTTTGACAATATGTGAAGTGTCACCAAAAAGCCTTTAACTCCTCAATGAATGTTTAGATCTTCTCAAAAAGAGGTAAGTACATGTGACATATGACTCTAAACAAGCATGCAACATTTCATGGAGATCAGGCAATAGATGCCTCTATAATAGGTAAAAGGTTTCAATGTGCCAAAGCTTTATACCTAAAATTGCCATAAAGCCACCAGAGGGCAGCATAAGACCACTCATTGGTTCATTCTGCTCACTAAGCATGAATAAAATCATTAAAATTACATTGCAAATCACAGAACATGTGTCCTATGTCTCTAAACAAACATATTGTACAATATTGACCTATATAACAGTTAAAAGGTGAAAATGGCAGTGACTATGACTATGAATATAATGGAATATTAATCCAATTAGTGGTATTATACTACCCCATTCTGTTCATTTCGTCATAATACTCACTGATATGATCTACAAGTCATATTTAGACTTTATAAAATCACTATTTTAACATTCACAATCATATTTAGTCTAAATTAATCTATCAAGTATTACTATTGACAATTGTCACATTGAGAAATGTGAATCATGGAGACTTGCAGTAAACATTTTGTTTCTCATCATTTAAATCAAAATGTCTGTATCTACAAAATAATGTGTGTGTAGTCCTGTTTCTGAATAAATTCTGAATAATCTGAATAATAGTTTATAAAGAGCTATGTGAAATGCTTATAGACCATAGCATTTAAAAAATGTGTGTGTGTGTGTGTGTGTGTGTGTGTGTGTGTGTGTGTGTGTGTGTGTGTGTGTGTGTGTGTGTGTGTGTACTGGTAATCCTACGGTATGGGGACAAAATGTCCCCACAAAGATGGCAATATCCAAATTTTTGTCCTTGTGGGGACATTTTTTTGGTCCCCATGAGGAAAACATCTTATAAATCACACTAAGTAATGTTTTTTGAAAAAGTAAAAATGCAGCATGTCTCTTGTGATGGGTAGGTTTAGGGGCAGGCAGTGTGTGTGTGTGTGTGTGTGTGTGTGTGTGTGTGTGTGTGTGTGTGTGTGTGTGTGTGTGTGTGTGTGTGTGTGTGTGTGTGTGTGATGGGTAGGTTTAGGGGCAGGGGCAGTGTAGGGGGATAGAAAATACGGTTTGTACAGTATAAAATGCATTACGCCTATGGAATGTCCCCATAAAACATGGAAACACAACATGTGTGTGTGTGTGTGTGTGTGTGTGTGTGATGGGTAGGTTTAGGGGCAGGGGCAGTGTAGGGGATAGAAAATAATGGTTTGTACAGTATAAAATGCATTACGCTATGGAATGTCCCCATAAAACATGGAAACACAACATGTGTGTGTGTGTGTGTGTGTGTGTGTGTGTGTGTGTGTGTGTGTGTGTGTGTGTGTGTGTGTGTGTGTGACTCTCTAGGTCAATAATTATCAAAAATAAATAAATAACTTTTGCATTTGGATGGATATAATAGGATCATAGCAATATGTGATTTTGACCAAATGTCCCCGAAAGCCTTTAACTCCTCAATGAATGTTTAGATCATCTCAAAAAGAGGTAAGTACATGTGACATATGACCCTAAACAAGCATACAAAATGTCATGGAGATCGGGCAATAGATGCCTCTATAAAGTTAAAAAGTGACAATGCTTATATTGGTGTATTACATTAAATTGCCATAAAGCCACCAGAGGGCAGCAGAAGACCACTTATTGGTTCATTCTGCTCACTAAGCATATATAAACTTTATAAAATCCTTATAATAACATTGCAAATCACATTTTGACAATGTTTATCAATTAATATGTTCATTTAATGTATGTTTTTACAATAATATCACATTACAATTAAAATAACAACTGAAAATATGTTTTAAAGGGGAAAACCTGAATAAGCAAACTTGTTACCTATCATTTATTTCAAATATCTATATATGCAACAAGATGTGTATGTGAGTTAGCACGCTTGAAGGCATTCACTTTGAAAATGTGCCCATTAAATGAAAAACAGACAGTTCAAATGAGCTAATGAGTGGTTCTCTGCTGCCACCTGCTGGTTAGAAATATAGTCATTTTGTCATATTACCTACTTATTGTTCTATAATTCATATTTAGACATTATAAAACCACCATTATAAAATGTACAATCACATTTTGTCAAATTTGACAATTAATTTTTATTTAAGCATTGGTATTGACAATTCTACCAAAAATGATGGTATGATTAATGTGTAAAAATGACTACAAGAATAGGAATAAGCATTTTGTTACTAATTATTTATTTAAAATATCTATATGTAAAACATAAGTGTGTGTGTCTGTCTCTCTTATATATATGTGTGTGTGTGTGTGTGTGTGTGTGTGTGTGTGTGTGTGTGTGTGTGTGTGTGTGTGTGTGTACATGTATGTTTGTGTGTGTGTGTGTGTGTGTGTGTGTGTGTGTGTGTGTGTGTGTATAAGCACATTTATTGTACTTTACAAGGAATATGAACTTTGAAACCAAACCCATTCATACACTCATTCATACACTCAATTGGATGTCTTTAATAGGTTCATAGCAATATGTGATTTTGACCAAGTGTCCCCGAAAGCCTTTAACTCCTCAATGAATGTTTAGATCTTCTCAAAAGAGGTAAGTACATGTGACATATGACTCTAAACAAGCATGCAACATTTCATGGAGATCGGGCAATAGATGCCTCAATAATAGGTAAAAAGGTTTCAATGTGGCAAAGCTTTATACCTAAAATTGCCATAAAGCCACCAGAGGGCAGCATAAGACCACTCATTGGTTCATTCTGCTCACAAAGCATGTATAAAATCATGTACGTGTATATGCATGTGTGTGTGTGTGTGTGTGTGTGTGTGTGTGTGGACTGGTAATCCCTACGGTATGGGGACAAAATGTCCCCACAAAGATGGCAATATCCAAATTTTTGTCCTTGTGGGGACATTTTTTTGGTCCCCATGAGGAAAACATCTTATAAATCACACTAAGTGATGTTTTTTGAAAAAGTAAATGCAGCATGTCTCCTGTGATGGGTAGGTTTAGGGGCAGGGGCAGTGTAGGGGGATAGAAAATACGGTTGGTACAGTATAAAATGCATTACGCCTATGGAATGTCCCCATAAAACATGGAAACACAACATGTGTGTGTGTGTGTGTGTGTGTGTGTGTGTATAAGCACATTTATTAGACTTAACATGGAAAATGAACTTTGAAACCAAACCCATTCATACACTTATTCATACACTCATGGTGGTGTCAGCCATGCAAGGCACCATTCAGATCGTCGGGAGCAGCTGGGGTTAGGTGTGTTGCTCATGGACATCTCGACACTTGGTCAGATGGAACCGGGAATCGAACCACCAACCTTCCGATTTGTAGACAATCTACATGAACCACTGAGTCACTGACGCCAGAATGTTTTAAAGGGGAAACCTGAATAAGTATTTTCTAATCATTTTTAAATATCTGTATCTACAAAAATGTTTGTGTGTGTGTGTGTGTGTGTGTGTGTGTGTGTGTGGGCATGTTTTTGTGAAATATCAGGACACAAATGTGTATAATGACATGGGTATGACATAGGTATTACAAAAGAGGGTGAAATATGAGGACGCTCCCATGTCCTCACTTTTCAAAATGCTTATAAATCACGCGGGATGAGTTTTTTTTCACAGAAAGTAAACTGCGCAGTCTCCTGTGACGGGTAGTGTGTGTGTGTGTGTGTGTGTGTGTGTGTGTGTGTGTGTGTGTGTGTGTGTGTGTGTGTGTGTGTGTGTGTGTGTGTGATGGGTAGGTTTAGGGGCAGGGGCAGTGTAGGGGGATAGAACATACGGTTTGTACAGTATAAAATGCATTACGCCTATGGAATGTCCCCACATTTCACAAAAACAAACATGTGTGTATGTGTGTGTATACATGTAAGTAATCACGTTTAACAGACTTAACATGGAAAATGTACTTTAAAACCAAACCAGACAATTACAAAGTGAAATTGAGCCAATTGGTTTTCCTCTGCTGTCACCTGCTGATTAAAATAGTTAATTTGTTCTATAATTCATATTCAGTCTTTATAAAGTCACTATTATAACATTTGCAATCACATTTTGTCAATGTATCACTAGATTTCACTTCAGCTCCCAGTTTTAATTATTTTACTGCTTTAGACACAAATGCAAAAGGCCTTTAATTCTAAGTGCCTTAAGTTGCTCGAACACGCTAAATGCTGCTCGCAGCTTTAATTATTATTATTAGGGTTCAAGCAAGTGCTGAAACCCTATTGTAATTGTACTGATTTTTATTATTATTATTATTCTCGTAAACGCATCGCAGCCCAAACCGTAAGGGCTGGAGCGTTGAAACTTTGTCAGATGGTAGTCCTCAGCCTGGGACGACCCTGAGAAGCTATGACCCCAAATTGGCCTATAGGTGGCGCTACAGCAACCAAAAGCGCAAAATACTGCTCATAACTCCTAAACCGTTTGGTCCACACTCAAGTGTCTTATATCACTGGAAAGCTGAGTCCTTGCCAAACAAAACGTATATCTCCGATTTCATTTCCGGTATGCAAATTTTTCCGCCATTTTGAATTTTGTTGAAAACCTACTTTTGCAACTAGTCCCTGGTTTTTGGTCTGATCGAACCAAACCAGTGCACAAGTGTTCTCTGGAGACTGTTTATCAATAATCATTGAAAAAAAGTAGAAATTTCGATTCATGGTCGATAAGGGCGACAAAATGGACATTCAGGGCGGAGCCTATTTTACTAAAAAGGCTATAACTCAAAAAGTAAATGAAATATATTTCATCAAACTTGGTACACATATGTATGGGCTCAATTTGAGGTCAAAGTAAAAAAAAGGCGAAGATTGAGCTCTAGGTGGCGCTATAATGTTACAAAAACTTAATAAAGGCTATGACCACCTGACCGTTAGTCTGATTGACTTGAAAATTGGTGTGCAGTGTCTTGGTCCAAGGTACCATGTAAGTCTATGAGGACATTGGCGTATCTCAAAAACATGGCCGCCATCAACCAATTAAGTTTGAGCACCTATAAGACAAGGTTAACGGAGGCCGATCGGAACGAAACTCGATGGGCATGCTCGACTCATGGCCCTAGAGGTCTGTAAGAATTTTGAAAGAAATCGGCCACTAGTTGGCGCTAACGAGTTTTATGGCTCTGTAATCTCATGGTGTTGCACACATCCACAAAATATGCATATCATATGATAGATCTCCTTATGCTGAACAACTTTGCCTCTAGAACCATTGCTGTCAATCAAATCGCTCATTAAATATTTACAATTATGTTAAAAACCTACTTTTGCGAACTAGTCCCTGGTTTTTGCCCGATCGAACCAAACCAGTCTAGGACAATTCTCTGGACTCTCTAGATCAATAATTATTGAAAAAAGTTGAACTTTTGCATTTGGATGGCTATAACAGGGTCATTTAAAAAGAGGTGTGGAAAATGCACTCAAAAGCCTATAAATCCTAAAGGGAAACTCAAAACTTCACGAAAATTGTTGGGTATATGTGGCATAACATGCTGAAGAAGCATGCAAAGTTTTATGGAGATCGGACTATAGGTGGCGCTATAACTGTTAAAAAGCTTTAAAACTATGCATTTCCTATGGAAAATTGCCTGTATTAGCTGCAAATGGTATTTTCCATCTGTTGCAATATAATGTTTAAATCATTTGTTAGATCTGCTCATTCTGACTCTCTAGGTCAATAATTATATAGAAAAATAACTTTTGCAATTGGATGGCTATAATAGTCATATCAATATGTGATTTTGACCAAATGTCCCCAAAAAGCCTTTAACTCCTCATTGAATGTTTAGATAATCTCAAAAAGAGGGTAGTACGTGTGACACATGACTCTAAACAAGCATACAACATTTCATGGAGATCAGGCAATAGATGCCTCTATAAAAGTTAAAAAAGTGACAATGCTTATATTGGTGTATTACATTAAATTGCCATAAAGCCACCAGAGGGCAGCATAAGACCACTTATTGGTTCATTCTGCTCACTAAGCATATATAAACTTTATAAAATCATTATAATAACATTGCAAATCACATTTTGACAATGTTTATCAATTAATTTGTTCATTTGATGTGTTTTTCACAATATTACATTACAATTCAAAATAACACCTGAAAATATGTTTTAAAGGGGAAAACATATTTTATTATACCCTTTATTAAATTCAAATATCTATATCTGCAACAAAATGTGTATGTGAGTTAGCACATTTGAAGGCATTCACCCGGGAAAATGTGCCCATTAAATGGAAAACAGACATTTAAAATGAAAATGAGCTAATGAGTGGTTCTCTGCTGCCACCTGCTGGTTTTAAAATGTCATTTTGTCATACTACTTGATTATATTGCTCTATAATTCATATTTAGACATTATAAAACCACTATTATAACATTTACAATCACATTTTGACAAATTCAATCAATTCATTTTTATTTAAACAGTGGTATTGACAATTCTGCCAAACAATGATGGTATGATTAATGTGTAAAAATTACTACAAGACTAGGAGTAAGCATTGTGTTACTAATAATTTATTTAAAATATCTACATGTAAAACAGAAGTGTGTGTGTGTGTGTGTGTGTGTATCTGTCTGTCTGTCTTTCTGTCTCTCTCTCTCTCTCTCTCTCTCTCTCTCTGTATGTGTGTGTGTGTGTGTGTGTGTGTGTGTGTGTGTGTGTGTGTGTGTGGCCAATATCTACTCAAGAAATGCTCAGACTTTATTCAAATAAGCAGGTGACACATGACATTACATTTGGCAATAGTTTTTTGCTTTAAAATTCATATCTAGGCATTGTAAAAATCATTATAATAACATTTAATATCCCATTTTGTCAATGTTTATCAATGCCATAGACTTGTGCTGGTTCTAATGCTAATGTTGTCCTATAGGGGGCTGCAGGATCAGAAATATACTTTATTGTGTTTCCACAGGTTAAAATTAAATGTATTGGCTAGAATCATGGTGAATCAAACCTCAATGGGGTAAATCATGGTAAATCACATTAGAATGTGGTAAATCATGCTGAACTATGGTAAATAATGCTATAATCATGGTGAATCATACTACAATGTGGTAACTCATGGTAAAACATGGTAAACTATGGTAAATCAGGCTAGGATCATGGTAAATCATATTAGAATGTGGCAACTCGTGGTAAATCATGGTAAATCATATTAGAATGTGGCAATTTGTGGTAAATCATGGTAAATCATATTAGAATGTGGTAACTCGTGGTAAATCATGGTAAACTATGGTAAATCATGCCAGGAGCATGGTAAATCATACTACAGTATGGTAAATCATGGTAAATCATATTAGAATATGGAAACATGGTAAATCATGGTAAACTAAGGTAGATCAGGCTACAATGTGATAAATCATACTACAATGGGGTAAATCATGGTAAATCATATTACAATATGGAAACATGGTAAATCATGGTAAACTATGGTAAATCAGGCTACAATGTGGTAAATCATACTACAATGGGGTAAATCATGGTAAATCATATTACAATATGGAAACATGGTAAATCATGGTAAACTATGGTAAATCAGGCTAGGATCATGGTAAATCATACTACAATGTGGTAAATCATGGTAAATCATATTAGAATGTAGTAACTTGTGGTAAATCATGGTAAACTATGGTAAATCAGGCTAGGATCATGGTAAATCATACTACAATGTGGTAAATCATGGTAAATCATATTAGAATGTAGTAACTTGTGGTAAATCATGGTAAACTATGGTAAATCAGGCTACAATGTGGTAAATCATACTACAATGGGGTAAATCATGGTAAATCATATTACAATATGGAAACATGGTAAATCATGGTAAACTATGGTAAATCAGGCTAGGATCATGGTAAATCATACTACAATGTGGTAAATCGTGGTAAATCATATTAGAATGTGGAAACATGGTAAATCGTAGTAAACTATGGTAAATCAGGCTAGAATCATGGTAAATCAAACTGGAACATGGTAAATCACAGTAAATCATGCCAGGACATGCTAAATCAATGTAAGCTATGGTAATTCATGGTAAAATATGGCGAATCACGGTAAAGTATGTTAAATCACTAACACAGGGAATATCATGGTAAATCAGGCAAGAACATGGTAAATCAAGGTAAACTATGGTGAATCATGGTAAATCACACTAGAACATGGTAAATCATGGTAAACTATGCTAGTACATGGTAAATTAGACCATAGGTGGCACTATAACTGACAAAAAGCTTTGAAAACCATACATATCCTATATTAAATTGCCTTTATTGGCTGTAAATGGTCATTTTCATCTATTATGTCAGTGGTTAAATGCTTTCTAAATGAACCTTGGTGTCTTTTGATGCTTTTAGGCTTTAAGTCCTTAAAGGCCTTAAATGCTTGAACCCGCTAAATGCTGCTTGCAGCTTTAATTATTATTATTATTCTCCCGTAAAACGCATCGTGCAGCCCAAACCGTAAGGGCTGGAGCGTTGAAACTTTGTCAGATGGTAGTCCTCAGCCTGGGACGACCCTGAGAAGCTATGACCCCAAATGGCCTATAGGTGGCGCTACAGCAACCAAAAGCGCAAAATAGCTCATAACTCCTAAACCGCTTTGGTCCACACTCAAGTGTCTTATATCACTGGAAAGCTGAGTCCTTGCCAAACAAAACGTATATCTCCGATTTCATTTCCGGTATGCAAATTTTTCCGCCATTTTGAATATTGTTGAAAACCTACTTTTGCGAACTAGTCCCTGGTTTTTGGCCTGATCGGAACCAAACCAGTTCACAACTGTTCTCTGGAGACTGAATATCAATAATCATTGAAAAAGTAGAAATTTCGATTCATGGTTGATAAGGGCGACAAAATGGACGTTCAGGGCGGAGCCTATTTTACTAAAAAGGCTATAACTCAAAAAGTAAATTAGATATATTCATCAAACTTGGTACATGTGTATGGACTCAATTTGAGGTCACAGTAAAAAAAGGCGAAGATTGAGCTCTAGGTGGCGCTATAATGTTACAAAACATAATAAAGGCTATGACCACCTGACCGTTAGTCTGATTGACTTGAAAATTGGTGTGCAGTGTCTTGGTCCAAGGCCCCATGTATGTCTATGAGGACATTGGCGTATCTCAAAAACATGGCCGCCATCAACCAATTAAGTTTGAGCACCTATAAGACAAGGTTAACGGAGGCCGATCGAACGAAACTCGATGGGCATGTTCGACTCATGGCCCTAGAGGTCTGTAAGAATTTTGAAAGAAATCGCCACTAGTTGGCGCTAACGAGTTTTATGGCTCTGTAATCACATGGTGTTGCACACATCCACAAAATATGCATATCATAAGATAGATCTCCTCATGTTGAACAACTTTGCCTCTAGAACCATTGCTGTCAATCAAATCGCTCATTAAATATTTACAATTATGTTAAAAACCTACTTTTATGAACTAACTAGTCCCTGGTTTTTTGCCTGATCGGAACCAAACCAGTCTAGAACAATTCT
>CM040929.1:34703369-34764737 GCA_023029165.1 Gobiocypris rarus
GATACAAAGTCAGAACTGTGTGATAAAAGTCAGAACTGAGAGATATGTGTCAGAACTGTGAGATATAAAAGTCAGAATTGAGAGATATAAAGTCAGAATTGTGAGATATAAAGTCAGAACTGAGAGATATAAAGTCAGAATTCAGTGATATAAAGTCAGAACTGTGAGATATAAAGTCAGAATCAGAGATATGTGTCAGAACTGAGAGATATAAAGTCAGAATTGTCAGAGATATAAAGTCAGAATTGTGATATAAAGTCAGAATTGTGAGATATAAAGTCAGAATTGTGAGATATAAAGTCAGAATTGTGATATAAAGTCAGAGATATATAAAGTCAGAATTGTGAGATATAAAGTCAGAATTGAGAGATATAAAAGTCAGAACTCAGGAGATATAAAGTCAGAATCTGTGGAGTCAGATATAAAAGTCAGAATTGTGAGATATAAAGTCAGAATCTGTGAGATATAAAGTCAGAATCAGTGATATAAAGTCAGAATTGTGTGAGATATAAAGTCAGAATTGTGTGATATAAAGTCAGAATTGAGAGATATAAAGTCAGAACTGTGTGATATAAAGTCAGAATTGAGAGATATAAAGTCAGAATCAGAGATATAAGTCAGAATTGAGATATAAAGTCAGAACTTGAGAGATATAAAGTCAGAATTGTGAGATATAAGTCAGAACTGTGAGATATAAAGTCAGAACTGTCAGAGATATAAAAGTCAGAATTGTGAGATATAAAGTCAGAATTGAGAGATATAAAGTCAGAATTGAGAGATATAAAGTCAGAATTGTGAGATATAAAGTCAGAACTGTGAGATATAAAAGTCAGAATCAGAGATATAAAGTCAGAATTGTGAGATATAAAGTCAGAATTGTGAGATATAAAGTCAGAACTGTGTGATATAAAGTCAGAATTGAGAGATATAAAAGTCAGAATTGTGAGATATAAAGTCAGAATCAGAGATAAAAGTCAGAATTGTGAGATATAAAGTCAGAACTGAGAGATATAAAAGTCAGAACTGAGAGATATAAAGTCAGAATTGTGTGATATAAAAGTCAGAATTGTCAGTGATATAAAGTCAGAATTGTGTGATATAAAGTCAGAACTGAGAGATATAAAGTCAGAATTGAGAGATATAAAGTCAGAACTGTGTGAGATATAAAGTCAGAACTGAGATATGTGTCAGAATCAGTGAGATATAAAAGTCAGAACTGTGATATAAAGTCAGAATTGTGTGATATAAAGTCAGAATTGTGAGATATAAAGTCAGAACTGAGAGATATAAAGTCAGAATTGAGAGATATAAAGTCAGAATTGTGTAGATATAAAGTCAGAATTGTGTGATATAAAGTCAGAATTGTGAGATATAAAAGTCAGAATTGAGAGATATAAAAGTCAGAATTGTGAGATATAAAGTCAGAATTGTGAGATATAAAAGTCAGAACTGAGAGATATAAAGTCAGAACTGTGTGATATAAAGTCAGAATTGAGAGATATAAGTCAGAATTGTGTGATATAAAGTCAGAATTGTGAGATATAAAGTCAGAACTGTGTGATATAAAGTCAGAATTGTGAGATATAAAGTCAGAACTTGTGAGATATAAAGTCAGAATTGTGAGATATAAAGTCAGAACTGTGTGATATGATGTCAGAATTGTGAGATATAAAGTCAGAATTGAGAGATATAAAGTCAGAACTTGAGATATAAAGTCAGAACTGTGAGATATAAAGTCAGAACTGAGAGATATAAAGTCAGAATTGTGATATAAAGTCAGAACTGAGATATAAAGTCAGAACTGTGAGATATAAAGTCAGAATTGTGAGATATAAAGTCAGAACTGAGAGATATAAAGTCAGAATTGTGAGATATAAAGTCAGAACTGTGTGATATAAAGTCAGAATGAGAGATATGTGTCAGAATTGTGTGATATAAAAGTCAGAATCTGTGAGATATAAAAGTCAGAATTGAGAGATATAAAGTCAGAATCTGTGAGATATAAAAGTCAGAACTTGTGAGATATGTGTCAGAATGGTCAGAATTGTGAGATATAAAGTCAGAATTGTGAGATATAAAAGTCAGAATTGTGAGATATAAAAGTCAGAATTGAGAGATATAAAGTCAGAATCTGTGATATAAAGTCAGAATTGTGAGATATAACAGAATTGTCAGAATCAGAGATATAAAGTCAGAATCAGAGATATAAAGTCAGAACTGTGAGATATAAAGTCAGAATTGAGAGATATAAAAGTCAGAACTGTGAGATATAAAGTCAGAATCAGTGATATAAAAGTCAGAATTGTGAGATATAAAGTCAGAATCAGTGATATAAAGTCAGAATTGAGAGATACAAAGTCAGAACTGAGAGATATAAAGTCAGAATTGTGAGATATAAAGTCAGAATTGTGAGATATAAAGTCAGAATTGTGAGATATAAAGTCAGAATTGTGAGATATAAAAGTCAGAACTGTGTGATATAAAAGTCAGAACTGTGAGATATAAAGTCAGAATTGTGTGATATAAAGTCAGAATTGTGATATAAAGTCAGAACTGTGAGATATAAAGTCAGAACTGTCAGAATGTGAGATATAAAGTCAGAACTGTGAGATATAAAGTCAGAATTGTGAGATATAAAGTCAGAACAGAGATATAAAGTCAGAATCTGTGAGATATAAAAGTCAGAACTTGTGAGATATAAAGTCAGAACTGAGAGATATAAAGTCAGAATTAGAGATATAAAGTCAGAACTGTGAGATATAAAGTCAGAATCAGTGATATAAAGTCAGAACTGTGTGATATAAAGTCAGAATTGTGAGATATAAAGTCAGAATCAGGAGATATAAAGTCAGAATTGTGAGATATAAAGTCAGAATTGTGAGATATAAAGTCAGAACTGAGAGATATAAAGTCAGAATTGTGAGATATAAAGTCAGAACTGTGTGATATAAAAGTCAGAATTGTGAGATATAAAGTCAGAATTGTGTGATATAAAAGTCAGAATCAGTGATATAAAGTCAGAATTGAGATATAAAGTCAGAATTGTGAGATATAAAGTCAGAATCAGTGATATAAAGTCAGAATTGTGTGATATGTCAGAATTCAGTGATATAAAGTCAGAATTGTGAGATATAAAGTCAGAATTGTGGAGATATAAAGTCAGAATTGTGTGATATAAAGTCAGAATGTGAGATATAAAGTCAGAATTGTGAGATATGTGTCAGAATTGTGAGATATAAAGTCAGAACTGTGAGATATAAAGTCAGAATTGTGAGATATATAAAGTCAGAATTGTGAGATATAAAGTCAGAATTGTGTGATATAAAGTCAGAATTGTGAGATATAAAGTCAGAATAAAGAGATATAAAGTCAGAATTGTGAGATATAAAGTCAGAATTGTGAGATATAAAAGTCAGAATTGTGAGATATAAAAGTCAGAATTGAGAGATATAAAAGTCAGAATTGTGTGAGATATAAAGTCAGAACTGAGAGATATAAAGTCAGAATTGTGAGATATAAAGTCAGAATTGTGAGATATAAAGTCAGAATTGTGAGATATAAAGTCAGAATTGAGAGATATAAAGTCAGAATTGTGTGATATGTGTCAGAATTGTGATATAAAAGTCAGAATTGAGAGATACAAAGTCAGAATCAGTGAGATATAAAGTCAGAATTGTGTGATATAAAAGTCAGAATTGTGATATAAAAGTCAGAATTGTGAGATATAAAGTCAGAATTGTGAGATATAAAGTCAGAATTGTGAGATATAAAGTCAGAATTGAGAGATATAAAGTCAGAATTGTGAGATATAAAGTCAGAATTGTGAGATATAAAGTCAGAATTGTGTGATATAAAGTCAGAATTGTGAGATATAAAGTCAGAATTGTGAGATATAAAGTCAGAATTGAGAGATATAAAGTCAGAACTTGTGAGATATAAAGTCAGAATTGTGAGATATAAAGTCAGAATTGAGAGATATAAAGTCAGAATCAGAGATATAAAGTCAGAATTGTGAGATATAAAGTCAGAATTGTGAGATACAAAGTCAGAATCTGTGAGATATAAAGTCAGAATTGTGTGATATAAAGTCAGAATTGAGATATAAAGTCAGAATTGTGAGATATAAAGTCAGAATTGAGTGATATAAAGTCAGAATCAGAGATATAAAAGTCAGAATTGTGAGATAAAGTCAGAATTGTGAGATATAAAAGTCAGAATTGTGATATAAAGTCAGAATTGGAGATATAAAGTCAGAATTGTGAGATATAAAGTCAGAATTGTGAGATATAAAGTCAGAATTGTGTGATATAAAAGTCAGAATTGTGAGATATAAAGTCAGAATTGTGAGATATAAAGTCAGAATTGAGAGATATAAAGTCAGAATTGTGATATAAAGTCAGAATTGTGTGATATAAAGTCAGAACTGAGATATAAAGTCAGAATTGTGAGAGATAAAGTCAGAATTGTGAGATATAAAGTCAGAACTGAGAGATATAAAGTCAGAATTGTGAGATATAAAGTCAGAATTGTGAGATATAAAGTCAGAATTGAGAGATATAAAGTCAGAATTGTGAGATATAAAGTCAGAATTGTGAGATATAAAAGTCAGAATTGTGAGATATAAAGTCAGAATTGTGAGATATAAAGTCAGAATTGAGATATAAAGTCAGAATTGTGAGATATAAAGTCAGAATTGTGAGATATATAAAGTCAGAATTGTGAGATATAAAGTCAGAACTGTGAGATATAAAGTCAGAATCAGAGATATAAAGTCAGAATTGTGAGATATAAAAGTCAGAACTGTGAGATATAAAGTCAGAACTGTGAGATATAAAAGTCAGAACTGTGAGATATAAAGTCAGAACTGAGAGATATAAAGTCAGAATTGTGAGATATAAAGTCAGAATTGTGTGATATAAAGTCAGAATTGTGATATAAAGTCAGAAATGTGAGATATAAAGTCAGAATTGTGAGATATAAAGTCAGAACTGTGAGATATAAAGTCAGAATTGTGATATAAAAGTCAGAATTGTGAGATATAAAGTCAGAATTGTGTGATACAAAGTCAGAATTGTGAGATATAAAGTCAGAACTGTGAGATATAAAGTCAGAATTGTGAGAGATATAAAGTCAGAATTGTGAGATATAAAGTCAGAACTGTGAGATATAAAGTCAGAATTGTGTGATATAAAGTCAGAATTGTGAGATATAAAGTCAGAACTGAGAGATATAAAAGTCAGAATTGTGAGATATAAAGTCAGAATTGTGTGAGATATAAAGTCAGAATTGTGAGATATAAAGTCAGAATTGTGAGATATAAAGTCAGAACTGTGAGATATAAAGTCAGAATTGTGGAGATATAAAGTCAGAATCAGAGATATAAAGTCAGAATTGTGAGATATAAAGTCAGAACTGTGAGATATAAAGTCAGAATTGTGATATAAAGTCAGAATTGTGTGATATAAAGTCAGAACTGTGAGATATAAAGTCAGAATTGTGTGATATAAAGTCAGAATTGTGATATAAAGTCAGAATTGTGAGAGATATAAAGTCAGAATCAGAGATATAAAGTCAGAATTGTGAGATATAAAGTCAGAACTGTGAGATATAAAGTCAGAATCAGTGATATAAAAGTCAGAACTGAGAGATATAAAGTCAGAATTGTGTGATATAAAGTCAGAACTTGAGAGAGATATAAAGTCAGAATTGTGTGATATAAAGTCAGAATTGAGAGATATAAAGTCAGAATTGTGTGATATAAAGTCAGAATTGAGAGATATAAAGTCAGAATTGTGATATAAAGTCAGAATTGAGAGATATAAAGTCAGAACTGTGAGATATAAAGTCAGAATGTGTGATATAAAGTCAGAATTGAGAGATAAAAGTCAGAATTGAGAGATATAAAGTCAGAATTGTGAGATATAAAGTCAGAACTGTGAGATATAAAGTCAGAACTGAGAGATATAAAGTCAGAATTGTGAGATATAAAGTCAGAACTCAGTGATATAAAGTCAGAATTGAGTGATATAAAGTCAGAATTGTGAGATATAAAGTCAGAACTGTGAGATATAAAGTCAGAATTGTGAGATATAAAGTCAGAACTGAGAGATATAAAGTCAGAATCTGAGAGATATAAAGTCAGAACTGTGAGATATAAAGTCAGAATTGTGTGATATAAAGTCAGAATTGTGAGATATAAAGTCAGAATTGTGAGATATAAAGTCAGAATTGAGAGATATAAAGTCAGAATTGTGAGATATAAAGTCAGAATTGTGTGAGATATAAAGTCAGAATTGTGAGATATAAAGTCAGAATTGTGAGATATAAAGTCAGAATTGTGAGATATAAAGTCAGAATTGTGAGATATAAAGTCAGAATTGTGAGATATAAAGTCAGAATTGTGTGATATAAAGTCAGAATCAGAGATATAAAAGTCAGAATTGTGAGATATAAAAGTCAGAATTGTGAGATATAAAGTCAGAACTGAGAGATATAAAGTCAGAACTTGTGTGAGATATAAAGTCAGAATTGTGAGATATAAAGTCAGAATTGAGATATGTCAGAATCAGAGAGATATGTGTCAGAATTGTGAGATATAAAAGTCAGAATTGTGATATAAAGTCAGAATTGTGAGATATAAAGTCAGAATTGTGAGATATAAAGTCAGAATTGTGAGATATAAAGTCAGAATGTGTGATATAAAGTCAGAATGAGAGATATAAAGTCAGAATTGTGAGATATAAAGTCAGAACTGTGAGATATAAAAGTCAGAATTGTGAGATATAAAGTCAGAATTGTGAGATATAAAAGTCAGAACTGTGAGATATAAAGTCAGAATTGAGAGATATAAAGTCAGAATTGTGTGATATAAAGTCAGAATTGTGTGATATAAAGTCAGAATTGTGAGATATAAAGTCAGAATTGTGAGATATAAAGTCAGAATTGTGAGATATAAAGTCAGAATTGTGAGATATAAAGTCAGAATTGAGTGATATAAAGTCAGAATTGTGTGATATAAAGTCAGAATTGTGTGATATAAAGTCAGAATTGTGTGATAAAAGTCAGAACTTGAGAGATATAAAGTCAGAATTGTGAGATATAAAGTCAGAACTGTGAGATATAAAGTCAGAATTGTGAGATATAAAGTCAGAATTGAGAGATATAAAGTCAGAATCAGAGATATAAAGTCAGAATTGTGTGATATAAAGTCAGAATTGTGAGATATAAAGTCAGAATTATAAAGTCAGAATTGTGAGATATAAAGTCAGAATTGAGATATAAAGTCAGAATTGTGAGATATAAAGTCAGAATTGTGTGATATAAAAGTCAGAATTGTCAGATATAAAGTCAGAACTGAGAGATATAAAGTCAGAACTTGTGAGATATAAAGTCAGAATTGAGATATAAAGTCAGAATTGTGAGATATAAAGTCAGAACTGAGAGATATAAAGTCAGAACTGTGTGATATAAAGTCAGAATTGTGTGATATAAAGTCAGAATTGGAGATATAAAGTCAGAATTGTGAGAGATATAAAGTCAGAATCAGTGAGATATAAAGTCAGAATTGTGAGATATAAAAGTCAGAACTGAGAGATATAAAGTCAGAATTGTGATATAAAGTCAGAATTGTGAGATATAAAGTCAGAATTGTGTGATATAAAGTCAGAACTGTGAGATATAAAGTCAGAATTGTGAGATATAAAGTCAGAATTGTGATATAAAGTCAGAATTGTGAGATATAAAGTCAGAACTGAGAGATATAAAGTCAGAATTAGAGATATAAAGTCAGAATCAGAGATATAAAAGTCAGAACTGAGAGATATAAAGTCAGAATCAGATATAAAGTCAGAATTGTGAGATATAAAGTCAGAGATATAAAGTCAGAATTGAGAGATATAAAGTCAGAATCAGATATAAAGTCAGAATTGTGAGATATAAAGTCAGAATTGTGATATAAAGTCAGAATTGAGATATAAAGTCAGAATTGTGAGATATAAAGTCAGAACTGTGAGATATAAAGTCAGAATGAGAGATATAAAGTCAGAATTGTGTATATAAAAGTCAGAATTGTGAGATATAAAGTCAGAATTGTGAGATATAAAGTCAGAATTGAGAGATATAAAAGTCAGAATTGAGATATAAAGTCAGAATCTGTGAGATATAAAGTCAGAATTGTGTGAGATATAAAAGTCAGAATTGTGAGATATAAAGTCAGAATTGTGTGATATAAAGTCAGAATTGTGAGATATAAAGTCAGAATTGTGAGATATAAAGTCAGAATCAGAGATATAAAGTCAGAACTGTGTGAGATATAAAGTCAGAATGAGATATAAAGTCAGAATTGAGAGATATAAAGTCAGAATTGTGAGATATAAAAGTCAGAATTGTGTGATATAAAGTCAGAATTGAGAGTGATATAAAGTCAGAATTGAGAGATATAAAGTCAGAATTGTGAGATATAAAGTCAGAATTGTGTGATATAAAGTCAGAATTGTGTGATATAAAGTCAGAATTGTGTGATATAAGATATAAAGTCAGAATTGTGTGAGATATAAAAGTCAGAATTGAGAGATATAAAGTCAGAATTGTGTGATATAAAGTCAGAATTGTGAGATATAAAGTCAGAATTGTGAGATATAAAGTCAGAATTGTGAGATATAAAGTCAGAATTGTGTGATATAAAGTCAGAATTGTGAGATATAAAGTCAGAATTGTGTGATATAAAGTCAGAATTGTGAGATATAAAGTCAGAATTGTGAGATATAAAGTCAGAATTGAGAGATATAAAGTCAGAATGTGTGAGATATAAAGTCAGAATTGTGAGATATAAAGTCAGAATTGTGTGATATAAAGTCAGAATTGTGAGATATAAAAGTCAGAATTGAGAGATATAAAGTCAGAATTGTGAGATATAAAAGTCAGAATTGTGAGATATAAAGTCAGAATTGTGAGATATAAAGTCAGAATTGAGAGATATAAAGTCAGAATTGTGTGATATAAAGTCAGAATTGTGAGATATAAAGTCAGAATTGTGAGATATAAAGTCAGAATTGTGATATAAAGTCAGAATTGTGAGATATAAAGTCAGAATTGAGAGATATAAAGTCAGAATTGTGTGATATAAAGTCAGAATTGTGAGATATAAAGTCAGAATTGTGATATAAAGTCAGAATTGAGAGATATAAAGTCAGAATTGTGAGATATAAAGTCAGAATTGTGATATAAAGTCAGAATTGAGATATAAAGTCAGAATTGTGTGATATAAAGTCAGAATTGTGAGATATAAAGTCAGAATTGTGAGATATAAAGTCAGAATTGTGTGATATAAAGTCAGAATTGTGAGATATAAAGTCAGAATTTGTGAGATATAAAGTCAGAATTGTGAGATATAAAGTCAGAATTGAGATATAAAGTCAGAATTGTGAGATATAAAGTCTGAATTGTGAGATATAAAGTCAGAATTGAGAGATATAAAGTCTGAATTGTGAGATATAAAGTCAGAATTGTGAGATATAAAAGTCAGAATTGTGAGATATAAAGTCAGAATTGATATAAAAGTCAGAATTGTGAGATATAAAGTCAGAATTGAGAGATATAAAGTCAGAATTGAGAGATATAAAGTCAGAATTGTGTGATATAAAGTCAGAATCTGAGATATAAAGTCAGAATTGTGTGATATAAAGTCAGAATTGTGAGATATAAAGTCAGAATTGAGAGATATAAAGTCAGAATTGTGAGATATAAAAGTCAGAATTGTGTGAGATATAAAGTCAGAATCAGTGATATAAAGTCAGAATTGTGTGATATAAAGTCAGAATTGAGAGATATAAAGTCAGAATTGTGAGATATAAAGTCAGAATTGTGAGATATAAAGTCAGAATTGTGAGATATAAAGTCAGAATTGTGTGATATAAAGTCAGAATTGTGAGATATAGTCAGAATTGTGAGATATAAAGTCAGAATTGTGAGATATAAAGTCAGAATTGAGAGATATAAAGTCAGAATTGTGAGATAAAGTCAGAATCAGAGATATAAAAGTCAGAACTGAGAGATAAAAGTCAGAATCAGGAGATATAAAGTCAGAACTGAGTGATATAAGTCAGAATTGTGAGATATAAAGTCAGAACTGTGAGATATAAAGTCAGAATTGTGATATAAAGTCAGAACTGTGAGATATAAAGTCAGAATTGTGGATATAAAGTCAGAATCAGTGATATAAAAGTCAGAATTGTGAGATATAAAAGTCAGAATTGTGAGATATAAAGTCAGAATGAGAGATATAAAGTCAGAATTGTGTGATATAAAGTCAGAATTGTGAGATATAAAGTCAGAATTGTGAGATATAAAGTCAGAATTGTGTGATATAAAGTCAGAATTGTGAGATATAAAGTCAGAATCAGAGATATAAAGTCAGAATTGAGAGATATAAAGTCAGAATTGTGAGATATAAAGTCAGAATTGTGGAGATATAAAGTCAGAATTGTGAGATATAAAGTCAGAATTGTGAGATATAAAGTCAGAATTGTGTGAGATATAAAGTCAGAATTGTGAGATATAAAGTCAGAATGAGAGATATAAATCAGTGATATAAAGTCAGAATTGAGAGATATAAAGTCAGAATTGAGAGATATAAAGTCAGAATTGTGTGATATAAAGTCAGAATTGTGAGATATAAAGTCAGAATTGTGAGATATAAAGTCAGAATTGTGAGATATAAAGTCAGAATTGTGAGATATAAAGTCAGAATTGTGATATAAAGTCAGAATTGTGATATAAGTCAGAACTGTGAGATATAAAGTCAGAATTGAGAGATATAAAGTCAGAATTGTGAGATATAAAGTCAGAATTGTGTGATATAAAGTCAGAATCTGTGAGATATAAAGTCAGAATTGTGAGATATAAAGTCAGAATTGTGAGATATAAAGTCAGAATTGTGAGAGATATAAAGTCAGAATTGTGAGATATAAAGTCAGAATTGTGTGATATAAAGTCAGAATTGTGAGATATAAAGTCAGAATTGTGAGATATAAAAGTCAGAATTGAGAGATATAAAGTCAGAACTGTGAGATATAAAGTCAGAACTGAGAGATATAAAGTCAGAACTGTGTGATATAAAAGTCAGAATTGTGAGATATAAAGTCAGAATTGTGTGATATAAAGTCAGAATCAGAGATATAAAGTCAGAATTGTGTGATATAAAGTCAGAATTGTGAGATATAAAAGTCAGAATTGTGAGATATAAAGTCAGAATTGTGAGATATAAAGTCAGAATTGTGAGATATAAAGTCAGAATGAGAGATATAAAGTCAGAATTGTGAGATATAAAGTCAGAATTGTGAGATATAAAAGTCAGAATTGTGAGATATAAAGTCAGAATTGTGTGATATAAAGTCAGAATTGTGAGATATAAAGTCAGAACAGTGATATAAAGTCAGAATCAGAGATATAAAGTCAGAATTGTGTGATATAAAGTCAGAATTGTGTGATATAAAGTCAGAATTGTGATATAAAGTCAGAATTAGAGATATAAAGTCAGAATTGTGAGATATAAAGTCAGAATTGTGAGATATAAAGTCAGAATTGAGATATAAAGTCAGAATCAGAGATATAAAGTCAGAATTGTGAGATATAAAGTCAGAATTGTGAGATATAAAGTCAGAATTGAGAGATATAAAGTCAGAATTGTGAGATATAAAGTCAGAATTGTGTGATATAAAGTCAGAATCTGTGAGATATAAAGTCAGAATTGTGAGATATAAAGTCAGAATTGAGAGATATAAAGTCAGAATTGTGTGATATAAAGTCAGAATTGTGATATAAAGTCAGAATTGTGAGATATAAAGTCAGAATTGTGAGATATAAAGTCAGAACTGTGTGATATAAAGTCAGAATTGTGTGATATAAAGTCAGAATTGTGAGATATAAAGTCAGAATTGTGAGATATAAAAGTCAGAATTATGTGTCAGATATAAAGTCAGAATTGTGAGATATAAAGTCAGAATTGTGAGATATAAAGTCAGAATTGTGAGATATAAAGTCAGAATTGTGAGATATAAAGTCAGAATTGTGAGAGATAAAGTCAGAATTGTGATATAAAGTCAGAATTGTGAGATATAAAAGTCAGAACTGTGAGATATAAAGTCAGAATTGAGAGATATAAAGTCAGAATTGTGATATAAAGTCAGAATTGAGAGATATAAAGTCAGAATCAGAGATATAAAGTCAGAATTGTGTGATATAAAGTCAGAATTCAGAGATATAAAGTCAGAATTGAGAGATATAAAGTCAGAATTGTGAGATATAAAGTCAGAATCAGAGATATAAAGTCAGAATTGTGAGATATAAAGTCAGAATTGAGAGATATAAAGTCAGAATTGTGAGATATAAAGTCAGAATTGTGATATAAAGTCAGAATTGTGAGATATAAAGTCAGAATTGTGTGATATGTCAGAATTGAGAGATATAAAGTCAGAATTGTGAGATATAAAGTCAGAATTGAGAGATATAAAGTCAGAACTGTGTGATATAAAGTCAGAATTGTGAGATATAAAGTCAGAATTGAGAGATATAAAGTCAGAATGTGTGATATAAGAGAGATATAAAGTCAGAATTGTGAGATATAAAGTCAGAATTGTGTGATATAAAGTCAGAATTGTGTGATATAAAGTCAGAATTGTGTGATATAAAGTCAGAATTGAGAGATATAAAGTCAGAATTGTGAGATATAAAGTCAGAATTGTGAGATATAAAGTCAGAATTGTGAGATATAAAGTCAGAATTGTGTGATATAAAGTCAGAATTGAGAGATATGTGTCAGAATCAGAGATATAAAGTCAGAACTGTGAGATATAAAGTCAGAATTGTGAGATATAAAGTCAGAATTGTGAGATATAAAGTCAGAATTGTGAGATATAAAGTCAGAATCAGAGATATAAAGTCAGAATTGTGAGATATAAAGTCAGAATTGTGATATAAAGTCAGAATTGTGAGATATGAGTCAGAATTGTGAGATATAAAGTCAGAATTGTGAGATATAAAGTCAGAATCAGTGATATAAAGTCAGAATTGTGAGATATAAAGTCAGAATTGTGTGATATAAAGTCAGAATTGTGAGATATAAAGTCAGAATTGTGAGATATAAAAGTCAGAATTGTGAGATATAAGTCAGAATTGTGTGATCAGAGATATAAAAGTCAGAATTGTGAGATATAAAGTCAGAATTGTGTGATATAAAGTCAGAATTGAGAGATATAAAGTCAGAATCAGTGAGATATAAAGTCAGAATTGTGAGATATAAAGTCAGAACTGAGAGATATAAAGTCAGAATTGTGTGATATAAAGTCAGAACTGAGAGATATAAAGTCAGAATTGTGTGATATAAAGTCAGAATTGTGAGATATAAAGTCAGAATTGTGAGATATAAAGTCAGAATTGAGAGATATAAAGTCAGAACTGTGAGATATAAAGTCAGAATTGAGATATAAAGTCAGAATTGTGATATAAAGTCAGAATTGTGAGATATAAAAGTCAGAATTGTGAGATATAAAGTCAGAATTGCAGATATAAAGTCAGAATTGAGAGATATAAAGTCAGAATTGTGTGATATAAAGTCAGAATTGTGAGATATAAAGTCAGAATTGTGAGATATAAAGTCAGAATGAGAGATATAAAGTCAGAATTGTGTGATATAAAGTCAGAATTGTGTGATATAAAGTCAGAATTGTGTGATATAAAGTCAGAATTGAGAGATATAAAGTCAGAATTGAGAGATATAAAGTCAGAATTGTGAGATATAAAGTCAGAATTGAGAGATATAAAGTCAGAATTGTGTGATATAAAAGTCAGAATTGTGAGATATAAAGTCAGAATTGTGATATAAAGTCAGAATTGAGATATAAAGTCAGAATTGTGTGATATAAAGTCAGAACTGAGAGATATAAAGTCAGAATTGAGAGATATAAAGTCAGAATTGTGAGATATAAAGTCAGAATTGAGAGATATAAAGTCAGATTTGTGAGATATAAAGTCAGAATTGTGATATAAAGTCAGAACTGTGAGATATAAAGTCAGAATTGAGAGATATAAAGTCAGAATTGTGAGATATAAAGTCAGAATTGAGAGATATAAAGTCAGAATTGAGAGATATAAAGTCAGAATTGTGTGATATAAAGTCAGAATTGTGAGATATAAAGTCAGAATTGTGAGATATAAAAGTCAGAATTGAGAGATATAAAGTCAGAATTGTGAGATATAAAGTCAGAATTGTGAGATATAAAGTCAGAATTGTGAGATATAAAGTCAGAATTGTGAGATATAAAGTCAGAATTGTGAGATATAAAGTCAGAATTGTGTGATATAAAGTCAGAATTGTAGATATAAAGTCAGAATTTTTTGATATAAAGTCAGAATTGTGTGATATAAAGTCAGAATTGTGAGATATAAAGTCAGAATTGTGATATAAAGTCAGAATTGTGTGATATAAAGTCAGAATTGTGAGATATAAAGTCAGAATTGTGAGATATAAAGTCAGAATTGTGAGATATAAAGTCAGAATTGTGAGATATAAAGTCAGAACTGCGAGATATAAAGTCAGAATTGTGAGATATAAAGTCAGAATTGTGAGATATAAAGTCAGAATTGTGATATAAAGTCAGAATTGTGAGATATAAAGTCAGAATTGTCAGATATAAAGTCAGAATTGTGAGATATAAAAGTCAGAATTGTGAGATATAAAGTCAGAATTGTGTGATATAAAGTCAGAATTGTAGTGATATAAAGTCAGAATTGTGTGATATAAAGTCAGAATTGAGAGATATAAAGTCAGAATTGTGAGATATAAAGTCAGAATTGTGAGATATAAAGTCAGAATTGAGAGATATAAAGTCAGAATTGAGAGATATAAAGTCAGAATTGTGAGATATAAAGTCAGAATTGTGAGATATAAAGTCAGAATTGAGAGATATAAAGTCAGAATTGTGTGATATAAAGTCAGAATTGTGAGATATAAAGTCAGAATTGTGTGATATAAAGTCAGAATTGAGAGATATAAAGTCAGAATTGTGTGATATAAAGTCAGAATTGTGAGATATAAAGTCAGAATTGTGAGATATAAAGTCAGAATTGAGGATATAAAGTCAGAATTGTGAGATATAAAGTCAGAATTGTGAGATATAAAGTCAGAATTGTGAGATATAAAGTCAGAACTGAGAGATATAAAGTCAGAATTGTGAGATATAAAGTCAGAATTGAGATATAAAGTCAGAATTGTGAGATATAAAGTCAGAATTGAGTGATATAAAAGTCAGAATTGTGAGATATAAAGTCAGAATCAGAGATATAAAAGTCAGAATTGTGAGATATAAAGTCAGAATTGTGATATAAAGTCAGAATTCAGAGATATAAAGTCAGAATCAGAGATATAAAGTCAGAATTGTGTGATATAAAGTCAGAATTGTGAGATATAAAGTCAGAATTGTGTGATATAAAGTCAGAATTGTGTGTGATATAAAGTCAGAATTGTGTGATATAAAGTCAGAATTGTGATATAAAGTCAGAATTGTGAGATATAAAGTCAGAATTGTGAGATATAAAGTCAGAATTGTGAGATATAAAGTCAGAATTGTGAGATATAAAGTCAGAATTGCAAGTTATAAAGTTAGAATTGTGTGATATAAAGTCAGAATTGAGATATAAAGTCAGAATTGTGAGATATAAAGTCAGAATTGTGAGATATAAAGTCAGAATTGCGAGATATAAAGTCAGAATTGTGAGATATAAAGTCAGAATTGTGTGATATAAAGTCAGAATTGTGAGATATAAAGTCAGAATTGTGAGATATAAAGTCAGAATTGTGAGATATAAAGTCAGAATTGTGTGATATAAAGTCAGAATTGAGAGATATAAAGTCAGAATTGAGAGATATAAAGTCAGAATTGTGTGATATAAAGTCAGAATTGTGTGATATAAAGTCAGAATTGTCAGAGATATAAAGTCAGAACTGAGAGATATAAAGTCAGAATTGTGAGATATAAAGTCTGAATTGTGAGATATGAAGTCAGAATTGTGAGATATAAAGTCAGAATTGTGAGATATAAAGTCAGAATTGAGAGATATAAAGTCAGAATTGTGAGATATAAAGTCAGAATTGAGAGATATAAAGTCAGAATTGTGAGATATAAAGTCAGAATCAGAGATATAAAGTCAGAATTGAGAGATATAAAGTCAGAATTGTGAGATATAAAGTCAGAATTGTAGAGATATAAAGTCAGAATTGTGAGATATAAAGTCAGAATTGTGAGATATAAAGTCAGAATTGTGTGATATAAAGTCAGAATTGTGTGATATAAAGTCAGAATTGTGAGATATAAAGTCAGAATTGTGAGATATAAAGTCAGAATTGAGAGATATAAAGTCAGAATGTGTGATATAAAAGTCAGAATTGAGAGATATAAAGTCAGAATTGTGAGATATAAAGTCAGAATTGTGTGATATAAAGTCAGAATTGTATGATATAAAGTCAGAATTGTGTGATATAAAGTCAGAATTGTGAGATATAAAGTCAGAACTGTGAGATATAAAGTCAGAATTGAGAGATATAAAGTCAGAATTGTGAGATATAAAGTCAGAATTGAGAGATATAAAGTCAGAATTGTGAGATATAAAGTCAGAATCAGTGATATAAAGTCAGAATTGTGTGATATAAAGTCAGAATTGTGAGATATAAAAGTCAGAATTGTGTGATATAAAAGTCAGAATTGTGAGATATAAAGTCAGAATTGTGAGATATAAAAGTCAGAATTGTGAGATATAAAGTCAGAATTGTGAGATATAAAGTCAGAATTGTGATATAAAAGTCAGAATTGTGAGATATATAAAGTCAGAATCAGAGATATAAAGTCAGAATTGTGAGATATAAAGTCAGAGTTGAGAGAAATAAAGTCAGAACTGAGAGATATAAAGTCAGAATTGTGAGATATAAAGTCAGAATTGTGAGATATAAAGTCAGAATTGTGAGATATAAAGTCAGAATTGTGAGATATAAAGTCAGAATTGAGAGATATAAAGTCAGAATTGTGAGATATAAAGTCAGAATCAGAGATATAAAGTCAGAATTGTGTGAGATATAAAGTCAGAATTGAGAGATATAAAGTCAGAATTGTGTGATATAAAGTCAGAATTGTGTGATATAAAGTCAGAATTGAGATATAAAGTCAGAATTGTGTGATATAAAGTCAGAATTGTGTGAGATATAAAGTCAGAATTGTGTGATATAAAGTCAGAATTGTGTGATATAAAGTCAGAATTGAGAGATATAAAGTCAGAATTGTGAGATATAAAGTCAGAATTGTGAGATATAAAGTCAGAATTGAGAGATACAAAGTCAGAATTGAGAGATATAGAATTGTGAGATATAAAGTCAGAATTGAGAGATATAAAGTCAGAATTGTGTGATATAAAAGTCAGAATTGAGATATAAAGTCAGAATTGTGATATAAAGTCAGAATTGTGAGATATAAAGTCAGAATTGTGAGAGATATAAAGTCAGAATTGTGAGATATAAAGTCAGAATTGAGAGATATAAAAGTCAGAATTGTGAGATATAAAGTCAGAACTGAGAGATATAAAGTCAGAATTGTGTGATATAAAGTCAGAATTGAGAGATATAAAGTCAGAATTGTGAGATATAAAGTCAGAATTGAGAGATATAAAGTCAGAATTGTGAGATATAAAGTCAGAATTGTGATATAAAGTCAGAATTGTGAGATATAAAGTCAGAATTGTGAGATATAAAGTCAGAATTGTGAGATATAAAGTCAGAATTGTGAGATATAAAGTCAGAATTGAGAGATATAAAGTCAGAATTGTGAGATATAAAGTCAGAACTGTGAGATATAAAGTCAGAATTGTGTGATATAAAGAATTGTGATATAAAGTCAGAATTGTGTGATATAAAGTCAGAATTGTGAGATATAAAGTCAGAATTGTGAGATATAAAGTCAGAATTGTGTGATATAAAGTCAGAATTGTGAGATATAAAAAGTCAGAATTGTGTGATATAAAGTCAGAATTGTGTGATATAAAGTCAGAATTGTGAGATATAAGTCAGAATTAGAGATATAAAAGTCAGAATTGTGATATAAAGTCAGAATTGTGAGAGATATAAAGTCAGAATTGTGAGATATAAAGTCAGAATTGTGAGATATAAAGTCAGAATTGTGAGATATAAAGTCAGAATTGAGAGATATAAAGTCAGAATTGTGAGATATAAAGTCAGAATTGTGAGATATAAAGTCAGAATTGAGAGATATAAAGTCAGAATTGTGAGATATAAAGTCAGAATTGTGAGATATAAAGTCAGAATTGTGAGATATAAAGTCAGAATTGAGAGATATAAAGTCAGAATTGTGTGATATAAAGTCAGAATTGTGAGATATAAAGTCAGAATTGTGAGATATAAAGTCAGAATTGTGAGATAAAGTCAGAATGTGAGATATAAAGTCAGAATTGTGAGATATAAAGTCAGAATTGTGAGATATAAAGTCAGAATTGTGTGATATAAAGTCAGAATTGTGAGAGATATAAAGTCAGAATTGTGTGATATAAAGTCAGAATTGTGAGATATAAAGTCAGAATTGAGAGATATAAAGTCAGAATTGTGTGATATAAAGTCAGAATTGTGAGATATAAAGTCAGAATTGTGAGATATAAAGTCAGAATTGTGATATAAAGTCAGAATTGTGAGATATAAAGTCAGAATTGTGAGATATAAAGTCAGAATTGTGAGATATAAAAGTCAGAATTGTGAGATATAAAGTCAGAATTGTGTGATATAAAGTCAGAATTGTGTGATATAAAGTCAGAATTGTGAGATATAAAGTCAGAATTGAGAGATATAAAGTCAGAATTGTGAGATATAAAGTCAGAATTGTGAGATATAAAGTCAGAATTGTGTGATATAAAGTCAGAATTGTGAGATATAAAGTCAGAATTGTGAGATATAAAGTCAGAATTGTGAGATATAAAGTCAGAATTGTGTGATATAAAGTCAGAATTGTGTGATATAAAGTCAGAATTGTGTGATATAAGTCAGAATTGTGTGATATAAAGTCAGAATTGAGAGATATAAAGTCAGAATTGTGTGATATAAAGTCAGAATTGTGATATAAAGTCAGAATTGTGAGATATAAAGTCAGAATTGTGAGATATAAAGTCAGAATTGAGATATAAAGTCAGAATTGAGAGATATAAAGTCAGAATTGTGAGATATAAAGTCAGAATTGTGAGATATAAAGTCAGAATTGTGAGATAAAAAGTCAGAATTGTGAGATATAAAGTCAGAATTGAGAGATATAAAGTCAGAATTGTGAGATATAAAGTCAGAATTGTGTGATATAAAGTCAGAATTGTGAGATATAAAGTCAGAATTGTGAGATATAAAGTCAGAATTGTGAGATATAAAGTCAGAATTGTGAGATATAAAGTCAGAATCAGAGATATAAAGTCAGAATTGTGAGATATAAAGTCAGAATTGTGAGATATAAAGTCAGAATTGTGTGATATAAAGTCAGAATTGTGAGATATAAAGTCAGAATTGAGAGATATAAAGTCAGAATTGGGAGATATAAAGTCAGAATTGTGAGATATAAAGTCAGAATTGAGAGATATAAAGTCAGAATTGTGAGATATAAAGTCAGAATTGTGAGATATAAAGTCAGAATTGTGAGATATAAAAGTCAGAGAGATATAAAGTCAGAATTGTGAGATATAAAGTCAGAATTGTGATACAAAGTCAGAATTGTGAGATATAAAGTCAGAATTGTGAGATATGAAGTCAGAATTGTGAGATATAAAGTCAGAATTGTGAGATATAAAGTCAGAATTGAGAGATAGTGTCAGAATTGTGAGATATAAAGTCAGAATTGAGAGATATAAAGTCAGAATTGTGTGATATAAAGTCAGAATTGTGAGATATAAAGTCAGAATTATGAGATATAAAGTCAGAATTGTGTGATATAAAGTCAGAATTGTGAGATATAAAGTCAGAATTGTGTGATATAAAGTCAGAATTGTGAGATATAAAGTCAGAATTGTGATATAAAGTCAGAATTGTGAGATATAAAGTCAGAATTGTGAGATATAAAGTCAGAATTGTGAGATATAAAGTCAGAATTGTGTGATATAAAGTCAGAATTGTGAGATATAAAGTCAGAATTGTGAGATATAAAGTCAGAATCAGGAGATATAAAGTCAGAATTGTGAGATATAAAGTCAGAATTGTGAGATATAAAGTCAGAATTGAGAGATATAAAGTCAGAATTGTGAGATATAAAGTCAGAATTCTGTGATAAAGTCAGAATTGTGAGATATAAAGTCAGAATTGTGAGATATAAAGTCAGAATTGTGATATAAAGTCAGAATTGTGAGATATAAAGTCAGAATTGTGTGATATAAAGTCAGATCTGTGAGATATAAAGTCAGAATTGTGAGATATAAAGTCAGAATTGTGAGATATAAAGTCAGAATTGTGAGATATAAAGTCAGAATTGTGATGATATAAAGTCAGAATTGTGTGATATAAAGTCAGAATTGTGTGATATAAAGTCAGAATTGTGTGATATAAAGTCAGAATTGTGAGATATAAAGTCAGAATTGTGTGATATAAAGTCAGAATTGAGAGATATAAAGTCAGAATTGTGTGATATAAAGTCAGAATTGAGAGATATAAAGTCAGAATTGTGAGATATAAGTCAGAATTGAGAGATATAAGTGAGATATAAAAGTCAGAATTGAGAGATATAAAGTCAGAATTGTGTGAGATATATATAAAGTCAGAATTGAGAGATATAAAGTCAGAATTGTGAGATATAAAGTCAGAATTGAGAGATATAAAGTCAGAATTGAGAGATATAAAGTCAGAATTGTGAGATATAAAGTCAGAATTGTGAGATATAAAGTCAGAATTGTGTGATATAAAGTCAGAATCAGAGATATAAAGTCAGAATTGTGAGATATAAAGTCAGAATTGTGTGATATAAAGTCAGAATTGTGTGATATAAAGTCAGAATTGAGAGATATAAAGTCAGAATTGTGTGAGATATAAAGTCAGAATTGTGAGATATAAAGTCAGAATTGTGTGATATAAAAGTCAGAATTGTGAGAGATATAAAGTCAGAATTGTGTGATATAAAGTCAGAATTGTGAGATATAAAGTCAGAATTGTGAGATATAAAGTCAGAATTGTGAGATATAAAGTCAGAATTGTGTGATATAAAGTCAGAACTGAGAGATATAAAAGTCAGAATTGTGAGATATAAAGTCAGAATTGTGAGATATAAAGTCAGAATTGTGTGATATAAAAGTCAGAATTGTGAGATATAAAGTCAGAATTGTGAGATATAAAGTCAGAATTGAGAGATATAAAGTCAGAATTGTGAGATATAAAGTCAGAATTGTGAGATATAAAGTCAGTGTGAGATATATAAAGTCAGAATTGTGAGATATAAAAGTCAGAATTGTGTGATATAAAGTCAGAATTGTGAGATATAAAGTCAGAATTGTGTGATATAAAGTCAGAATTGTGAGATATGTCAGAATTGAGAGATATAAAGTCAGAATTGTGATATAAAGTCAGAATTGTGTGATATAAAGTCAGAATTGTGATATAAAGTCAGAATTGTGAGATATAAAGTCAGAATTGTGATATAAAGTCAGAATTGAGAGATATAAAGTCAGAATTGTGTGATATAAAGTCAGAATGGAGAGATATAAAGTCAGAATTGTGAGATATAAAGTCAGAATTGAGATATAAAGTCAGAATTGTGAGATATAAAGTCAGAATTGAGATATAAAGTCAGAATTGTGAGATATAAAGTCAGAATTGTGAGATATAAAGTCAGAATTGTGATATAAAGTCAGAATTGTGATATAAAGTCAGAATTGAGAGATATAAAGTCAGAACTTGAGAGAGATATAAAGTCAGAATTGTGAGATATAAAGTCAGAATTGTGAGATATAAAGTCAGAATTGAGAGATATAAAGTCAGAATTGAGAGATATAAAGTCAGAATTGTGTGAGATATAAAGTCAGAATTGTGAGATATAAAGTCAGAATTGTGAGATATAAAGTCAGAATTGAGAGATATAAAGTCAGAATTGTGATATAAAGTCAGAATTGTGGAGATATAAAGTCAGAATTGAGAGATATAAAGTCAGAATTGTGATATAAAGTCAGAATTGAGAGATATAAAGTCAGAATTGTGAGATATAAAGTCAGAATTGAGAGATATAAAGTCAGAATTGTGTGATATAAAGTCAGAATTGTGATATAAAGTCAGAATTGTGTGATATAAAGTCAGAATTGAGAGATATAAAGTCAGAATTGAGATATAAAGTCAGAATTGTGAGATATAAAGTCAGAATTGAGATATAAAGTCAGAATTGTGAGAGATATAAAGTCAGAATTGAGAGATATAAAGTCAGAATTGAGTGATATAAAGTCAGAATTGAGAGATATAAAGTCAGAATTGTGAGATATAAAGTCAGAATTGTGAGATATAAAGTCAGAATGAGATATAAAGTCAGAATTGTGAGATATAAAGTCAGAATTGTGAGATATAAAGTCAGAATCAGAGATATAAAGTCAGAATTGTGAGATATAAAGTCAGAATTGTGAGATATAAAGTCAGAATTGTGAGATATAAAGTCAGAATTGTCAGATATAAAGTCAGAATTGTGATATAAAGTCAGAATTGTGAGATATAAAGTCAGAATTGTGAGATATAAAGTCAGAATTGTGAGATATAAAGTCAGAATTGTGAGAGATATAAAGTCAGAATTGTGAGATATAAAGTCAGAATTGTGAGATATAAAGTCAGAATTGAGATATAAAGTCAGAATTGAGATATATAAAGTCAGAATTGTGAGATATAAAGTCAGAATTGTGAGATATAAAGTCAGAATTGTGAGATATAAAGTCAGAATTGTGAGATATAAAGTCAGAATTGTGAGATATAAAGTCAGAATTGAGAGATATAAAGTCAGAATTGTGTGATATAAAGTCAGAATCAGTGATATAAAGTCAGAATTGTGAGATATAAAGTCAGAATTGTGAGATATAAAGTCAGAATTGAGAGATATAAAGTCAGAATTGTGAGATATAAAGTCAGAATTGTGAGATATAAAGTCAGAATTGTGTGATATAAAGTCAGAATTGTGTGATATAAAGTCAGAATTGTGAGATATAAAGTCAGAATTGTGAGATATAAAGTCAGAATTGAGAGATATAAAGTCAGAATTGTGTGATATAAAGTCAGAATTGTGAGATATAAAGTCAGAATTGTGAGATATAAAGTCAGAATTGTGTGATATAAAGTCAGAATTGTGAGATATAAAGTCAGAATTGTGAGATATAAAGTCAGAATTGTGAGATATAAAGTCAGAATTGTGAGATATAAAGTCAGAATTGTGAGAGATATAAAGTCAGAATTGTGTGATATAAAGTCAGAATTGAGAGATATAAAGTCAGAATTGTGAGATATATCAGAAGTCAGAGATATAAAGTCAGAATTGTGAGATATAAAGTCAGAATTGAGAGATATAAAGTCAGAATTGTGTGATATAAAGTCAGAATTGAGAGATATAAAAGTCAGGAATTGAGAGATATAAAGTCAGAATTGTGAGATATAAAGTCAGAATTGAGAGATATAAAGTCAGAATTGTGAGATATAAAGTCAGAATTGAGAGATATAAAGTCAGAATCAGAGATATAAAGTCAGAATTGTGAGATATAAAGTCAGAATTGTGAGATATAAAGTCAGAATTGTGAGATATAAAGTCAGAATTGTGAGATATAAAGTCAGAATTGTGAGATATAAAGTCAGAATTGTGAGATATAAAGTCAGAATTGTGAGATATAAAGTCAGAATTGTGAGATATAAAGTCAGAATTGTGATATAAAGTCAGAATTGTGATATAAAAGTCAGAATTGTGAGATATAAAGTCAGAATTGTGAGATATAAAGTCAGAATTGTGAGATATAAAGTCAGAATTGAGAGATATAAAGTCAGAATTGAGAGATATAAAGTCAGAATTGAGAGATATAAAGTCAGAATTGAGAGATATAAAGTCAGAACTGTGATATAAAGTCAGAATTGTGTTATATAAAGTCAGAATTGTGTGATATAAAGTCAGAATTGTGAGATATAAAGTCAGAATTGTGAGATAAAGTCAGAATTGTAAGATATAAAGTCAGAATTGTGTGATATAAAGTCAGAATTGTGTGATATAAAGTCAGAATTGAGAGATATAAAGTCAGAATTGTGAGATATAAAGTCAGAATTGTGAGATATAAAGTCAGAATTGTGAGATATAAAGTCAGAATTGTGAGATATAAAGTCAGAATTGTGAGATATAAAGTCAGAATTGTGAGATATAAAGTCTGAATTGTGAGATATAAAGTCTGAATTGTGAGATATAAAGTCAGAATTGTGTGATATAAAGTCAGAATTGTGAGATATAAAGTCAGAATTGAGAGATATAAAGTCAGAATGTGTGAGTAAAGTCAGAATTGTGAGATATAAAGTCAGAATTGTGAGATATAAAGTCAGAATTGTGTGATATAAAGTCAGAATTGAGAGATATAAAGTCAGAAGAGATATAAAGTCAGAATTGTGAGATATAAAGTCAGAATTGAGATATAAAGTCAGAATTGAGAGATATAAAGTCAGAATTGTGAGATATAAAGTCAGAATTGTGTGATATAAAGTCAGAATTGTGTGATATAAAGTCAGAATTGTGTGATATAAAGTCAGAATTGTGAGATATAAAGTCAGAATTGAGAGATATAAAGTCAGAATTGTGATATAAAGTCAGAATTGTGAGATATAAAGTCAGAATTGTGTGATATAAAGTCAGAATTGTGTGATATAAAGTCAGAATTGTGTGATATAAAGTCAGAATCAGTGATATAAAGTCAGAATTGTGTGATATAAAGTCAGAATTGTGTGATATAAAGTCAGAATTGAGAGATATAAAGTCAGAATTGTGAGATATAAAGTCAGAATTGAGAGATATAAAGTCAGAATTGAGAGATATAAAGTCAGAATTGTGAGATATAAAGTCAGAATTGTGAGATATAAAGTCAGAATTGAGAGACAAAGTCAGAATTGTGAGATATAAAGTCAGAATTGAGAGACATAAAGTCAGAATTGTGAGATAAAAAGCCAGAATTGTGTGATATAAAGTCAGAATTGTGTGATATAAAGTCAGAATTGTGTGATATAAAGTCAGAATTGTGTGATATAAAGTCAGAATTGAGAGATATGAAGTCAGAATTGTGAGATATAAAGTCAGAATTGTGTGATATAAAGTCAGAATTGTGTGATATAAAGTCAGAATTGTGAGATATAAAGTCAGAATTGTGTGATATAAAGTCAGAATTGTGTGATATAAAGTCAGAATTGTGTGATATAAAGTCAGAATTGAGAGATATAAAGTCAGAATTGAGAGATATAAAGTCAGAATTGTGAGATATAAAGTCAGAATTGAGATATATAAAGTCAGAATTGTGAGATATAAAGTCAGAATTGTGGATATAAAGTCAGAATTGTGAGATATAAAGTCAGAATTGTGAGATATAAAGTCAGAATTGAGAGATATAAAGTCAGAATTGTGAGATATAAAGTCAGAATTGTGAGATATAAAGTCAGAATTGAGAGATATAAAGTCAGAATTGTGAGATATAAAGTCAGAATTGAGATATAAAGTCAGAATTGTGTGATATAAAGTCAGAAGTGTGTGAAATAAAGTCAGAATTGTGAGAGATATAAAGTCAGAATTGTGAGATATAAAGTCAGAATTGTGTGATATAAAGTCAGAATTGAGAGATATAAAGTCAGAATTGTGAGATATAAAGTCAGAATTGAGATATAAAGTCAGAATTGAGAGATATAAAGTCAGAATTGAGAGATATAAAGTCAGAATTGTGAGAGATATAAAGTCAGAATTGTGTGATATAAAGTCAGAATTGTGTGATATAAAGTCAGAATTGTGTGATATAAAGTCAGAATTGTGAGATATAAAGTCAGAATTGAGAGATATAAAGTCAGAATTGTGTGATATAAAGTCAGAATTGTGAGATATAAAGTCAGAATTGTGTGATATAAAGTCAGAATTGTGTGATATAAAGTCAGAATTGTGTGATATAAAGTCAGAATTGTGTGATATAAAGTCAGAATTGAGAGATATAAAGTCAGAATTGTGTGATATAAAGTCAGAATTGAGAGATATAAAGTCAGAATTGTGAGATATAAAGTCAGAATTGTGAGATATAAAGTCAGAATTGAGAGATATAAAGTCAGAATTGTGAGATATAAAGTCAGAATTGTGAGATATAAAGTCAGAATTGTGTGATATAAAGTCAGAATTGTGAGATATAAAGTCAGAATTGAGAGATAAAGTCAGAATTGTGAGATATAAAGTCAGAATTGTGTGTGATATAAAGTCAGAATTGCGTGATATAAATTCAGAATTGTGATATAAAGTCAGAATTGTGTGATATAAAGTCAGAATTGAGAGATATAAAGTCAGAATTGTGAGATATAAAGTCAGAATTGTGTGATATAAAGTCAGAATTGTGTGATATAAAGTCAGAATTGTGTGATATAAAGTCAGAATTGTGTGAGATATAAAGTCAGAATTGTGTGATATAAAGTCAGAATTGTGAGATATAAAGTCAGAATTGAGAGATATAAAGTCAGAATTGTGAGATATAAAGTCAGAATTGTGATATAAAGTCAGAATTGTGAGATATAAAGTCAGAATTGTGAGATATAAAGTCAGAATTGTGATATAAAGTCAGAATTGTGAGATATAAAGTCAGAATTGTGAGATATAAAGTCAGAATTGAGAGATATAAAGTCAGAATCAGAGATATAAAGTCAGAATTGTGAGATATAAAGTCAGAATTGAGAGATATAAAGTCAGAATTGTGAGATATAAAGTCAGAATTGAGAGATATAAAGTCAGAATTGTGTGATATAAAGTCAGAATTGTGAGATATAAAGTCAGAATTGTGTGATATAAAGTCAGAATTGTGAGATATAAAGTCAGAATTATCGGATATAAAGTCAGAATTGTGTGATATAAAGTCAGAATTGTGTGATATAAAGTCAGAATTGTGTGATATAAAGTCAGAATTGAGAGATATAAAGTCAGAATTGTGATATAAAGTCAGAATTGTGAGATATAAAGTCAGAATTGTGTGATATAAAGTCAGAATTGTGTGATATAAAGTCAGAATTGTGTGATATAAAGTCAGAATTGTGAGATATAAAGTCAGAATTGTGAGATATAAAGTCAGAATTGAGAGATATAAAGTCAGAATTGTGAGATATAAAGTCAGAATTCAGAGATATAAAGTCAGAATTGTGATATAAAGTCAGAATTGTGTGATATAAAGTCAGAATTGTGTGATATAAAGTCAGAATTGTGAGATATAAAGTCAGAATTGAGAGATATAAAGTCAGAATTGTGAGATATAAAGTCAGAATTGTGAGATATAAAGTCAGAATTGTGAGATATAAAGTCAGAATTGTGTGATATAAAGTCAGAATTGAGAGATATAAAGTCAGAATTGTGAGATATAAAGTCAGAATTGTGATATAAAGTCAGAATTGTGAGATATAAAGTCAGAATTGAGAGATATAAAGTCAGAATTGTCGATATAAAGTCAGAATTGTGATATAAAGTCAGAATTGTGATATAAAGTCAGAATTGTGAGATATAAAGTCAGAATTGTGAGATATAAAGTCAGAATTGTGAGATATAAAGTCAGAATTGTGTGATATAAAGTCAGAATTGTGAGAGATATAAAGTCAGAATTGTGTGATATAAATTCAGAATTGAGAGATATAAAGTCAGAATTGAGTGATATAAAGTCAGAATTGTGAGATATAAAGTCAGAATTGTGAGATATAAAGTCAGAATTGAGAGATATAAAGTCAGAATTGTCAGATATAAAGTCAGAATTGTAGATATAAAGTCAGAATTGTGATATAAAGTCAGAATTGAGAGATATAAAGTCAGAATTGTGAGATATAAAGTCAGAATTGTGAGATATAAAGTCAGAATTGAGAGAGATATAAAGTCAGAATTGAGAGATATAAAGTCAGAATTGTGTGATATAAAGTCAGAATTGTGTGATATAAAGTCAGAATTGTGTGATATAAAGTCAGAATTGAGAGATATAAAGTCAGAATTGTGTGATATAAAGTCAGAATTGTGTGATATAAAGTCAGAATTGAGAGATATAAAGTCAGAATTGTGATATAAAGTCAGAATTGAGATATATAAAGTCAGAATTGTGAGCTATAAAGCCAGAATTGTGAGCTATAAAGTCAGAATTGTGGGATATAAAGTCAGAATTGTGAGCTATAAAGTCAGAATTGTGAGATATAAAGTCAGAATTGAGAGATATAAAGTCAGAATTGTCAGATATAAAGTCAGAATTGTCGGATATAAAGTCAGAATTGTGATATAAAGTCAGAATTGTGAGATATAAAGTCAGAATTGTGAGATATAAAGTCAGAATTGTCAGATATAAAGTCAGAATTGAGAGATATAAAGTTAGAATTGTGAGATATAAAGTCAGAATTGTGAGATATAAAGTCAGAATTGAGAGATAAAAAGTCAGAATTGAGAGATATAAAGTCAGAATTGAGAGATATAAAGTCAGAATTGAGAGATATAAAGTCAGAATTGTGAGATATAAAGTCAGAATTGTGAGATATAAAGTCAGAATTGTCAGATATAAAGTCAGAATTGTGTGATATAAAGTCAGAATTGTGATATAAAGTCAGAATTGAGAGATATAAAGTCAGAATTGTGAGATATAAAGTCAGAATTGTGAGATATAAAGTCAGAATTGTGAGATATAAAGTCAGAATTGTGAGATATAAAGTCAGAATTGTGAGATATAAAGTCAGAATTGTGAGATATAAAGTCAGAATTGTGAGATATAAAGTCAGAATTGTGAGATATAAAGTCAGAATTGTGAGATATAAAGTCAGAATTGTGAGATATAAAGTCAGAATTGAGAGATATAAAGTCAGAATGTGTGAAATAAAGTCAGAATTGTGAGATAAAGTCAGAATTGTGAGATATAAAGTCAGAATTGTGTGATATAAAGTCAGAATTGTGAGATATAAAGTCAGAATTGTGAGATATAAAGTCAGAATTGTGAGATATAAAGTCAGAATTGAGAGATATAAAGTCAGAATTGAGAGATATAAAGTCAGAATTGTGAGATATAAAGTCAGAATTGTGTGATATAAAGTCAGAATTGTGTGATATAAAGTCAGAATTGTGAGATATAAAGTCAGAATTGTGAGATATAAAGTCAGAATTGAGAGATATAAAGTCAGAATTGTGTGATATAAAGTCAGAATTGTGAGATATAAAAGTCAGAATTGTGTGATATAAAGTCAGAATTGTGAGATATAAAGTCAGAATTGTGAGATATAAAGTCAGAATTGTGTGATATAAAGTCTGAATTGTGTGAGATATAAAGTCAGAATTGTGTGATATAAAGTCAGAATTGAGAGATATAAAGTCAGAATTGTGAGATATAAAGTCAGAATTGTGAGATATAAAGTCAGAATTGAGAGATATAAAGTCAGAATTGTGAGATATAAAGTCAGAATTGAGATATAAAGTCAGAATTGTGTGATATAAAGTCAGAATTGTGAGATATAAAGTCAGAATTGAGAGATATAAAGTCAGAATTGTGAGATATAAAGTCAGAATTGTGTGATATAAAGTCAGAATTGTGAGATATAAAGTCAGAATTGAGAGATATAAAGTCAGAATTGTGAGATATAAAGTCAGAATTGTGAGATATAAAGTCAGAATTGTGTGAGATATAAAGTCCGAATTGTGTGATATAAAGTCAGAATTGTGTGATATAAAGTCAGAATTGTGTGATATAAAGTCAGAATTGTGTGATATAAAGTCAGAATTGAGAGATATAAAGTCAGAATTGTGAGATATAAAGTCAGAATTGTGAGATATAAAGTCAGAATTGAGATATAAAGTCAGAATTGTGAGATATAAAGTCAGAATTGTGATATAAAGTCAGAATTGTGAGATATAAAGTCAGAATTGTGAGATATAAAGTCAGAATTGAGATATAAAGTCAGAATTGTGAGATATAAAGTCAGAATTGTGAGATATAAAGTCAGAATTGAGAGATAGAAAGTCAGAATTGTGAGATATAAAGTCAGAATTGAGAGATATAAAGTCAGAATTGTGTGATATAAAGTCAGAATTGTGAGATATAAAGTCAGAATTGTGTGATATAAAGTCAGAATTGTGTGATATAAAGTCAGAATTATCGGATATAAAGTCAGAATTGTGTGATATAAAGTCTGAATTGTGTGATATAAAGTCAGAATTGTGTGATATAAAGTCAGAATTGAGATATCAATTCAGAATTGTGATATACAGTCAGAATTGAGAGATATAAAGTCAGAATTGTGTGATATAAAGTCAGAATTGTGTGATATAAAGTCAGAATTGTGTGATATAAAGTCAGAATTGTGAGATATAAAGTCAGAATTGTGAGATATAAAGTCAGAATTGAGAGATATAAAGTCAGAATTGTGAGATATAAAGTCAGAATTGAGAGATATAAAGTCAGAATTGTGAGATATAAAGTCAGAATTGTGTGATATAAAGTCAGAATTGTGTGATATAAAGTCAGAATTGTGAGATATAAAGTCAGAATTGAGAGATATAAAGTCAGAATTGTCGAGATATAAAGTCAGAATTGTGAGAGATATAAAGTCAGAATTGTGAGATATAAAGTCAGAATTGTGTGATATAAAGTCAGAATTGTGTGATATAAAGTCAGAATTGTGAGATATAAAGTCAGAATTGTGTGATATAAAGTCAGAATTGTGAGATATAAAGTCAGAATTGAGAGATAAAGTCAGAATTGTCAGATATAAAGTCAGAATTGTCGGATATAAAGTCAGAATTGTCGGATATAAAGTCAGAATTGTGAGATATAAAGTCAGAATTGTGAGATATAAAGTCAGAATTGTCAGATATAAAGTCAGAATTGTGTGATATAAAGTCAGAATTGTGTGATATAAAGTCAGAATTGAGAGATATAAAGTCAGAATTGTGAGATATAAAGTCAGAATTGTGATATAAAGTCAGAATTGTGAGATATAAAGTCAGAATTGTGAGATATAAAGTCAGAATTGTGAGATATAAAGTCAGAATTGTGAGATATAAAGTCAGAATTGTGAGATATAAAGTCAGAATTGTGAGATATAAAGTCAGAATTGTGAGATATAAAGTCAGAATTGTGAGATATAAAGTCAGAATTGAGAGATATAAAGTCAGAATTGTGTGATATAAAGTCAGAATTGTGAGATATAAAGTCAGAATTGTGAGATATAAAGTCAGAATTGTGTGATATAAAGTCAGAATTGAGAGATATAAAGTCAGAATTGTGAGATATAAAGTCAGAATTGTGAGATATAAAGTCAGAATTGAGAGATATAAAGTCAGAATTGAGAGATATAAAGTCAGAATTGAGAGATATAAAGTCAGAATTGTGAGATATAAAGTCAGAATTGTGAGATATAAAGTCAGAATTGAGAGATATAAAGTCAGAATTGAGAGATATAAAGTCAGAATTGTGAGATATAAAGTCAGAATTGTGTGATATAAAGTCAGAATTGTGTGATATAAAGTCAGAATTGTGTGATATAAAGTCAGAATTGTGAGATATAAAGTCAGAATTGAGAGATATAAAGTCAGAATTGTGATATAAAGTCAGAATTGTGAGATATAAAGTCAGAATTGTGTGATATAAAGTCAGAATTGTGAGATATAAAGTCAGAATTGTGTGATATAAAGTCAGAATTGTGAGATATAAAGTCAGAATTGTGTGATATAAAGTCAGAATTGAGAGATATAAAGTCAGAATTGTGTGATATAAAGTCAGAATTGTGATATAAAGTCAGAATTGTGCGATATAAAGTCAGAATTGAGAGATATAAAGTCAGAATTGTGATATAAAGTCAGAATTGTGAGATATAAAGTCAGAATTGAGAGATATAAAGTCAGAATTGTGAGATATAAAGTCAGAATTGAGAGATATAAAGTCAGAATTGTGAGATATAAAGTCAGAATTGTGAGATATAAAGTCAGAATTGTGAGATATAAAGTCAGAATTGAGAGATATAAAGTCAGAATTGTGAGATATAAAGTCAGAATTGTGATATAAAGTCAGAATTGTGTGATATAAAGTCAGAATTGTGAGATATAAAGTCAGAATTGTGAGATATAAAGTCAGAATCAGATATAAAGTCAGAATTGAGAGATATAAAGTCAGAATTGTGAGATATAAAGTCAGAATTGTGATATAAAGTCAGAATTGAGAGATATAAAGTCAGAATTGAGAGATATAAAGTCAGAATTGTGTGATATAAAGTCAGAATTGTGTGATATAAAGTCAGAATTGTGAGATATAAAGTCAGAATTGAGAGATATAAAGTCAGAATTGTGATATAAAGTCAGAATTGTGAGATATAAAGTCAGAATTGAGAGATATAAAGTCAGAATTGTGTGATATAAAGTCAGAATTGAGAGATATAAAGTCAGAATTGTGTGATATAAAGTCAGAATTGAGAGATATAAAGTCAGAATTGTGATATAAAGTCAGAATTGTGATATAAAGTCAGAATTGTGAGATATAAAGTCAGAATTGAGAGATATAAAGTCAGAATTGTGAGATATAAAGTCAGAATTGAGATATAAAGTCAGAATTGAGAGATATAAAGTCAGAATTGTGTGAGATATAAAGTCAGAATTGTGTGATATAAAGTCAGAATTGTGAGATATAAAGTCAGAATTGAGAGATATAAAGTCAGAATTGTGATATAAAGTCAGAATTGTGAGATATAAAGTCAGAATTGCGAGATATAAAGTCTGAATTGTGTGATATAAAGTCAGAATTGAGAGATATAAAGTCTGAATTGTGTGATATAAAGTCAGAATTGAGATATAAAGTCAGAATTGTGTGATATAAAGTCAGAATTGTGATATAAAGTCAGAATTGTGAGATATAAAGTCAGAATTGAGAGATATAAAGTCAGAATTGTCAGATATAAAGTCAGAATTGTGAGATATAAAGTCAGAATTGTGATATAAAGTCGGAATTGTGAGATATAAAGTCAGAATTGTGAGATATAAAGTCAGAATTGTGAGATATAAAGTCAGAATTGTCAGATATAAAGTCAGAATTGAGAGATATAAAGTCAGAATTGTGTGATATAAAGTCAGAATTGTGTGATATAAAGTCAGAATTGTGTGATATAAAGTCAGAATTGTGTGAATATAAAGTCAGAATTGTGTGATATAAAGTCAGAATTGAGAGAAAGTCAGAATTGTGAGATATAAAGTCAGAATTGTGTGAAATAAAGTCAGAATTGTCAGATATAAAGTCAGAATTGTGAGATATAAAGTCAGAATTGTGATATAAAGTCAGAATTGTGTGAAATAAAGTCAAAATTGTGTGATATAAAGTCAGAATTGTCGGGTATAAAGTCAGAATTGTGTGATATAAAGTCAGAATTGAGAGATATAAAGTCAGAATTGTGTGATATAAAGTCAGAATTGTGTGATATAAAGTCAGAATTGTGTGATATAAAGTCAGAATTGAGAGATATAAAGTCAGAATTGTGATATAAAGTCAGAATTGTGAGATATAAAGTCAGAATTGAGAGATATAAAGTCAGAATTGTGTGATATAAAGTCAGAATTGAGAGATATAAAGTCAGAATTGTGTGATATAAAGTCAGAATTGTGATATAAAGTCAGAATTGTGAGATATAAAGTCAGAATTGAGAGATATAAAGTCAGAATTGTCAGATATAAAGTCAGAATTGTCGGATATAAAGTCAGAATTGTGATATAAAGTCAGAATTGTGAGATATAAAGTCAGAATTGTGAGATATAAAGTCAGAATTGATATAAAGTCAGAATTGAGAGATATAAAGTCAGAATTGTGAGATATAAAGTCAGAATTGTGAGATATAAAGTCAGAATTGTGTGATATAAAGTCAGAATTGTGTGATATAAAGTCAGAATTGAGAGATATAAAGTCAGAATTGTGATATAAAGTCAGAATTGTGTGATATAAAGTCAGAATTGAGAGATATAAAGTCAGAATTGTGTGATATAAAGTCAGAATTGTGAGATATAAAGTCAGAATTGTGTGATATAAAGTCAGAATTGAGAGATATAAAGTCAGAATTGTGTGATATAAAGTCAGAATTGTGATATAAAGTCAGAATTGTGAGATATAAAGTCAGAATTGAGAGATATAAAGTCAGAATTGTCAGATATAAAGTCAAAATTGTGTGATATAAAGTCAGAATTGTGATATAAAGTCAGAATTGTGAGATATAAAGTCAGAATTGTGATATAAAGTCAGAATTGAGAGATATAAAGTCAGAATTGTGAGATATAAAGTCAGAACAGTGAGATATAAAGTCAGAATTGAGAGATATAAAGTCAGAATTGAGATATAAAGTCAGAATTGTGATATAAAGTCAGAATTGTGATATAAAGTCAGAATTGTGAGATATAAAGTCAGAATTGTGAGATATAAAGTCAGAATTGAGATATAAAGTCAGAATTGTGTGATATAAAGTCAGAATTGTGTGATATAAAGTCAGAATTGAGAGATATAAAGTCAGAATTGTGAGATATAAAGTCAGAATTGTGAGATATAAAGTCAGAATTGAGAGATATATAGTCAGAATTGTGAGATATAAAGTCAGAATTGTGAGATATAAAGTCAGAATTGTGATATAAAGTCAGAATTGTGAGATATAAAGTCAGAATTGTGAGATATAAAGTCAGAATTGTGAGAGATATAAAGTCAGAATTGTGAGATATAAAGTCAGAATTGAGAGATATAAAGTCAGAATTGTGTGAAATAAAGTCAGAATTGTGAGATATAAAGTCAGAATTGTGAGATTATAAAGTCAGAATTGTGTGATATAAAGTCAGAATTGAGAGATATAAAGTCAGAATTGTGAGATATAAAGTCAGAATTGTGAGATATAAAGTCAGAATTGAGAGATATAAAGTCAGAATTGAGAGATATAAAGTCAGAATTGAGAGATATAAAGTCAGAATTGTGATATAAAGTCAGAATTGTGAGATAAAGTCAGAATTGAGAGATATGAAGTCAGAATTGAGAGATATAAAGTCAGAATTGTGAGATATAAAGTCAGAATTGTGTGATATAAAGTCAGAATTGTGTGATATAAAGTCAGAATTGTGTGATATAAAGTCAGAATTGTGAGATATAAAGTCAGAATTGAGAGATATAAAGTCAGAATTGTGTGATATAAAGTCAGAATTGTGAGATATAAAGTCAGAATTGTGTGATATAAAGTCAGAATTGTGAGATATAAAGTCAGAATTGATATAAAGTCAGAATTGTGAGATATAAAGTCAGAATTGTGAGATATAAAGTCAGAATTGAGAGATATAAAGTCAGAATTGTGTGATATAAAGTCAGAATTGTGTGATATAAAGTCAGAATTGTGTGATATAAAGTCAGAATTGAGAGATAAAGTCAGAATTGAGATATAAAGTCAGAATTGCGAGATATAAAGTCAGAATTGAGAGATATAAAGTCAGAATTGTGTGATATAAAGTCAGAATTGAGAGATATAAAGTCAGAATTGTGTGATATAAAGTCAGAATTGTGATATAAAGTCAGAATTGTGAGATATAAAGTCAGAATTGAGAGATATAAAGTCAGAATTGTCAGATATAAAGTCAGAATTGTGTGATATAAAGTCAGAATTGTGAGATATAAAGTCAGAATTGTGAGATATAAAGTCAGAATTGTGAGATATAAAGTCAGAATTGTGAGATATAAAGTCAGAATTGAGATATAAAGTCAGAATTGAGAGATATAAAGTCAGAATTGTGAGATATAAAGTCAGAATTGTGTGATATAAAGTCAGAATTGTGTGATATAAAGTCAGAATTGAGAGATATAAAGTCAGAATTGAGAGATATAAAGTCAGAATTGTGTGATATAAAGTCAGAATTGTGTGATATAAAGTCAGAATTGTGTGAGATATAAAGTCAGAATTGAGAGATATAAAGTCAGAATTGTGAGATATAAAGTCAGAATTGTGAGATATAAAGTCAGAATTGAGATATAAAGTCAGAATTGTGTGATATAAAGTCAGAATTGAGAGATATAAAGTCAGAATTGTGTGATATAAAGTCAGAATTGAGAGATATAAAGTCAGAATTGTGTGATATAAAGTCAGAATTGTGAGATATAAAGTCAGAATTGTGAGATATAAAGTCAGAATTGAGAGATATAAAGTCAGAATTGTGAGATATAAAGTCAGAATTGAGAGATATAAAGTCAGAATTGTGATATAAAGTCAGAATTGAGAGATATAAAGTCAGAATTGTGAGATATAAAGTCAGAATTGTGAGATATAAATTCAGAATTGAGAGATATAAAGTCAGAATTGTGTGATATAAAGTCAGAATTGTGAGATATAAAGTCAGAATTGTGTGATATAAAGTCAGAATTGAGAGATATAAAGTCAGAATTGTGATATAAAGTCAGAATTGTGAGATATAAAGTCAGAATTGAGAGATATAAAGTCAGAATTGTGTGATATAAAGTCAGAATTGAGAGATATAAAGTCAGAATTGTGTGATATAAAGTCAGAATTGAGAGATATAAAGTCAGAATTGTGTGATATAAAGTCAGAATTGTGATATAAAGTCAGAATTGTGAGATATAAAGTCAGAATTGAGAGATATAAAGTCAGAATTGTCAGATATAAAGTCAGAATTGTGTGATATAAAGTCAGAATTGTGAGATATAAAGTCAGAATTGTGAGATATAAAGTCAGAATTGTGAGATATAAAGTCAGAATTGTCAGATATAAAGTCAGAATTGAGAGATATAAAGTCAGAATTGTGAGATATAAAGTCAGAATTGTGAGATATAAAGTCAGAATTGAGAGATATAAAGTCAGAATTGTCAGATATAAAGTCAGAATTGTGAGATATAAAGTCAGAATTGTGATATAAAGTCAGAATTGTGAGATATAAAGTCAGAATTGTGAGATATAAAGTCAGAATTGTCAGATATAAAGTCAGAATTGTGTGATATAAAGTCAGAATTGTGTGATATAAAGTCAGAATTGAGAGATATAAAGTCAGAATTGTGAGATATAAAGTCAGAATTGTGAGATATAAAGTCAGAATTGTGAGATATAAAGTCAGAATTGTGAGATATAAAGTCAGAATTGTGAGATATAAAGTCAGAATTGTGAGATATAAAGTCAGAATTGTGAGATATAAAGTCAGAATTGTGAGATATAAAGTCAGAATTGTGAGATATAAAGTCAGAATGAGATATAAAGTCAGAATTGTGAGATATAAAGTCAGAATTGAGAGATATAAAGTCAGAATGTGTGAAATAAAGTCAGAATTGTGAGATATAAAGTCAGAATTGTGAGATATAAAGTCAGAATTGTGTGATATAAAGTCAGAATTGAGAGATATAAAGTCAGAATTGTGAGATATAAAGTCAGAATTGTGAGATATAAAGTCAGAATTGTGAGATATAAAGTCAGAATTGAGAGATATAAAGTCAGAATTGTGAGATATAAAGTCAGAATTGTGTGATATAAAGTCAGAATTGTGATATAAAGTCAGAATTGTGTGATATAAAGTCAGAATTGTGAGATATAAAGTCAGAATTGAGAGATATAAAGTCAGAATTGTGTGATATAAAGTCAGAATTGTGAGATATAAAGTCAGAATTGTGAGATATAAAGTCAGAATTGTGAGATATAAAGTCAGAATTGTGTGATATAAAGTCAGAATTGTGTGATATAAAGTCAGAATTGTGTGAGATATAAAGTCAGAATTGTGTGATATAAAGTCAGAATTGAGAGATATAAAGTCAGAATTGAGATATAAAGTCAGAATTGTGAGATATAAAGTCAGAATTGAGAGATATAAAGTCAGAATTGTGAGAGATATAAAGTCAGAATTGTGAGATATAAAGTCAGAATTGTGAGATATAAAGTCAGAATTGTGTGATATAAAGTCAGAATTGAGAGATATAAAGTCAGAATTGTGAGATATAAAGTCAGAATTGTGATATAAAGTCAGAATTGTGTGATATAAAGTCAGAATTGTGTGATATAAAGTCAGAATTGTGTGATATAAAGTCAGAATTGAGAGATATAAAGTCAGAATTGTGAGATATAAAGTCAGAATTGTGTGATATAAAGTCAGAATTGTGAGATATAAAGTCAGAATTGTGATATAAAGTCAGAATTGTGATATAAAGTCAGAATTGAGAGATATAAAGTCAGAATTGTGAGATATAAAGTCAGAATTGTGTGATATAAAGTCAGAATTGTGTGATATAAAGTCAGAATGTGTGATATAAAGTCAGAATTGTGAGATATAAAGTCAGAATTGTGAGATATAAAGTCAGAATTGTGAGATATAAAGTCAGAATTGTGAGATATAAAGTCAGAATTAGGATATAAAGTCAGAATTGTGAGATATAAAGTCAGAATTGTGAGATATAAAGTCAGAATTGAGAGATATAAAGTCAGAATTGTGAGATATAAAGTCAGAATTGTGAGATATAAAGTCAGAATTGAGAGATATAAAGTCAGAATTGTGAGATATAAAGTCAGAATTGAGAGATATAAAGTCAGAATTGTGTGAGATATAAAGTCAGAATTGTGAGATATAAAGTCAGAATTGTGATATAAAGTCAGAATTGTGAGATATAAAGTCAGAATTGTGAGATATAAAGTCAGAATTGTGAGATATAAAGTCAGAATTGTGAGATATAAAGTCAGAATTGTGAGATATAAAGTCAGAATTGAGAGATATAAAGTCAGAATTGTGTGATATAAAGTCAGAATTGTGAGATATAAAGTCAGAATTTGTGATATAAAGTCAGGATTGTTTTATATAAAGTCAGAATTGTGTGATATAAAGTCAGAATTGTGATATAAAGTCAGAATTGTGAGATATAAAGTCAGAATTGAGAGATATAAAGTCAGAATTGTGAGATATAAAGTCAGAATTGAGAGATATAAAGTCAGAATTGTGAGATATAAAGTCAGAATTGTGTGATATAAAGTCAGAATTGTGTGATATAAAGTCAGAATTGTGAGATATAAAGTCAGAATTGAGAGATATAAAGTCAGAATTGTGAGATATAAAGTCAGAATTGTGAGATATAAAGTCAGAATTGTGAGATATAAAGTCAGAATTGAGAGATATAAAGTCAGAATTGTGAGATATAAAGTCAGAATTGTGTGATATAAAGTCAGAATTGTGATATAAAGTCAGAATTGTGAGATATAAAGTCAGAATTGTGTGATATAAAGTCAGAATTGTGTGATATAAAGTCAGAATTATCGGATATAAAGTCAGAATTGTGTGATATAAAGTCAGAATTGTGTGATATAAAGTCAGAATTGTGTGATATAAAGTCAGAATTGAGAGATATAAAGTCAGAATTGTGTGATATAAAGTCAGAATTGAGTGATATAAAGTCAGAATTGTGAGATATAAAGTCAGAATTGAGAGACATAAAGTCAGAATTGTGTATAAAGTCAGAATTGTGTGATATAAAGTCAGAATTGTGAGATATAAAGTCAGAATTGTGTGATATAAAGTCAGAATTGAGAGATATAAAGTCAGAATTGTGAGATATAAAGTCAGAATTGTGAGATATAAAGTCAGAATTGTGAGATATAAAGTCAGAATTGTGAGATATAAAGTCAGAATTGTCGGATATAAAGTCAGAATTGTGAGATATAAAGTCAGAATTGTGAGATATAAAGTCAGAATTGAGAGATATAAAGTCAGAATTGTGAGATATAAAGTCAGAATTGTGAGATATAAAGTCAGAATTGAGAGATATAAAGTCAGAATTGTGTGATATAAAGTCAGAATTGTGAGATATAAAGTCAGAATTGTGTGATATAAAGTCAGAATTGTGTGATATAAAGTCAGAATTGTGATATAAAGTCAGAATTGTGAGATATAAAGTCTGAATTGTGTGAAATAAAGTCAGAATTGTGTGATATAAAGTCAGAATTGAGAGATATAAAGTCAGAATTGTGTGATATAAAGTCAGAATTGTGAGATATAAAGTCAGAATTGTGTGATATAAAGTCAGAATTGTGAGATATAAAGTCAGAATTGTGAGATATAAAGTCAGAATTGAGATATAAAGTCAGAATTGAGATATAAAGTCAGAATTGAGAGATATAAAGTCAGAATTGTGAGATATAAAGTCAGAGTTGTGAGATATAAAGTCAGAATTGTGTGATATAAAGTCAGAATTGTGAGATATAAAGTCAGAATTGTGTGATATAAAGTCAGAATTGTGAGATATAAAGTCAGAATTGTGAGATATAAAGTCAGAATTGTGTGATATAAAGTCAGAATTGTGAGATATAAAGTCAGAATTAGAGATATAAAGTCAGAATTGTGTGATATAAAGTCAGAATTGTGAGATATAAAGTCAGAATTGTGTGATATAAAGTCAGAATTGAGAGAGATATAAAGTCAGAATTGTGTGATATAAAGTCAGAATTGTGAGATATAAAGTCAGAATTGTGAGATATAAAGTCAGAATTGAGAGATATAAAGTCAGAATTGTGTGATATAAAAGTCAGAATTGTGTGATATAAAGTCAGAATTGAGATATAAAGTCAGAATTGAGAGATATAGTCAGAATTGTGTGATATAAAGTCTGAATTGTGTGATATAAAGTCAGAATTGTGAGATATAAAGTCAGAATTGTGTGATATAAAGTCAGAATTGTGATATAAAGTCAGAATTGAGAGATATAAAGTCAGAATTGTGATATAAAGTCAGAATTGAGAGATATAAAGTCAGAATTTTGAGATATAAAGTCAGAATTCTGTGATAAAAGTCAGAATTGTGAGATATAAAGTCAGAATTGTGATATAAAGTCAGAATTGTGTGAAATAAAAGTCAGAATTGTGTAATATAAAGTCAGAATTGTGTGATATAAAGTCAGAATTGTGTGAAATAAAGTCAGAATTGTGTGATATAAAGTCAGAATTGAGAGATATAAAGTCAGAATTGTGTGATATAAAGTCAGAATTGTGAGATATAAAGTCAGAATTGTGTGATATAAAGTCAGAATTGAGAGATATAAAGTCAGAATTGTGTGATATAAAGTCAGAATTGTGTGAAATAAAGTCAGAATTGTGTGATATAAAGTCAGAATTGAGAGATATAAAGTCAGAATTGTGTGATATAAAGTCAGAATTGTCAGATATAAAGTCAGAATTGTGAGATATAAAGTCAGAATTGCGAGATATAAAGTCAGAATTGTGAGATATAAAGTCAGAATTGTGAGATATAAAGTCAGAATTGTGAGATATAAAGTCAGAATTGTGAGATATAAAGTCAGAATTGAGAGATATAAAGTCAGAATTGTTGGATATAAAGTCAGAATTGAGATATAAAGTCAGAATTGAGATATAAAGTCAGAATTGAGATATATAAAGTCAGAATTGAGATATATAAAGTCAGAATTGTGTGATATAAAGTCAGAATTGTGTGAGATATAAAGTCAGAATTGTGTGATATAAAGTCAGAATTGTGAGATATAAAGTCAGAATTGAGAGATATAAAGTCAGAATTGTGTGATATAAAGTCAGAATTGAGAGATATAAAGTCAGAATTGTGAGATATAAAGTCAGAATTGAGAGATATAAAGTCAGAATTGTGTGATATAAAGTCAGAATTGTGTGATATAAAGTCAGAATTGAGAGATATAAAGTCAGAATTGTGAGATATAAAGTCAGAATTGTGAGATATAAAGTCAGAATTGTGAATATAAAGTCAGAATTGTGTGAAATAAAGTCAGAATTGAGAGATATAAAGTCAGAATTCTGTGATAAAAAGTCAGAATTGTGAGATATAAAGTCAGAATTGTGTGATATAAAGTCAGAATTGAGAGATATAAAGTCAGAATTGTGAGATATAAAGTCAGAATTGATAGATATAAAGTCAGAATTGTGAGATAAAAGTCAGAATTGAGAGATATAAAGTCAGAATTGTGAGATATAAAGTTAGAATTGATAGATATAAAGTCAGAATTCTGTGATAAAAGTCAGAATTGTGAGATATAAAGTCAGAATTGTGGAAAACTGGTGTAGTTTAAAAGTAATTAAAATAATATGCAGAGGAAATCCAAGTCCTGTGTTTGGTTGACCCTTTTTGTTACATTCCTTATTATTCCAAAGTATTCTAAAATATTTAGCAATCTAACAAAATACGTTACAAACTACTTTTTAAAGCATGTATTTTGTAATCTGTAGTGAAATATACTTTTGAAAGTAACCTTCCTGCACAGGTTATAACATTTTCGCGTAAGGCACTATAGTATTTAAGGCACCGAACTATCGTTTCTGATATGCTTCCATAAGGTAAGCTGCAACGAAACGTTGTTGAACTTTTATTTTGAAGAGTGTAGGATTGTAACTCTAAAGTAATTGAGTTTAAATAAGATCAAAACCTTGATAGATGACCTTGACCTCCACCTCCTGAGCAGGAGCCACACGGTCTCATGACTCCCACTGACTCCTGAACCTCTGACCAGACGTGCAAGTTCAGAATGCATCCTGCATAGATGCTTTTCTATGTGTGAATGTGTTAGCAAACATCTGACTTCCTCTCCCTACAGGTGTGGGTACAGAGGACGACAACTTATCTCCAGTCAGATCTTCCATTTCTCTAAGCGTCATTATCATATTATATTTTATTTATCAAACAGCGCAGCTTGCGTGTATTCTCTTCACCACCTGTTAGCGATGCACTTTCCATGCCACCGAATGCAAATGAGGCCACAGCCCTCTTAATAATTGAGCCAAGAGGGGCATCTTCAAAGTGCACGCAGCAGATGTCTCCAGTCCCCAGGGAGCTTAACATGAAGAAATTGATAAATAAAGAAAGCTTGTGGAAATACAGATGGATGCGGCCAAAAAGAAACAGGGGCAGAGATGCCGATTAATTCCTGCTGGCATGGCTGTACACATGACTACAGTAGGAAGGAAGTCCCAGACATGTAGGAACTGTAGAGATAACATTTGAGATGCCTTGATCGACACCACAAGGGCTTGTTACTGTAATTACGCATTTCACAAAGCCGACAGGGATCAGGAAACACTTGCTAATGACTCCTCGAAAGGATGAGTTGTCAACATAGCGCATTAGCATGCCATAATTTTACAAAGGTTGCTAAATTGAATCATTTAACACTTTAAGGAAATGTGCTATACCAAGGAATCAAGGTTTGGCTAGTTAGCATGGTGCAGTTAGTCCCTGCTGGTAGATACTGGCACTACACCATTTGGCCCTAAAGCATCTTTCAGTACACCAGAAACTCAAATGATGTGGAACCGCACATATGATCAATACGCCTCTTTTCTCATCCATACTCATGTCTCAAGAATAAAAAATAGCAAGATATATCCCGATTGTTAGCTGGCTAACATTACTTGGGCTGTGAAGTTGTTAGCTACAGAGAATAAGGGGAAAATGAAAACAAACGGCCATAGCATTTGAATGCTCAAAACATGAAAAATCCTCAACAAATGTGGTGATCAGTGTTGCCAAGTCCGTGGTTTTCACTGATCCCCAAACACATTTACACCCTAGAAAATGTTTTTACCCTCAGAATGCATGTTCACCCACAGAACATAAATTTTTATCCCATATACTGTAACAGGATTTGTACCCCAATAACTCATTTTCTCCACCCTGGAATGTGTTTTATAACTAAATTATACTTCACTCGAATGTGATTATTACCCCTAGAACATGCTTTTAGCCCTGGAACCTAAATTGTTAACACCAGAATGTAATTTTTAACCCCCAGAACATGAATTTTACCACCCAGAGCATTTTTATCCCCGGAAGGTATTTTTACACCCACCAAACAATGATTTAATCTCCCAACGAGGACTTCACATCTGATGCTAATGGCATAATGCTAACAGCTTATTTACATCATGGTGTATCACTGCCACATACACGCACAATATGCTACTTATCAAACGGAAATGTTACTATTTTACTATATTGTGTGTATGTACAACAGTAGGCCTCCAATATTTTATTGGCAGCCAGATCTCTATCCCAGAAGTACTGTAAAGTTGAAAGGACATCCCTAACTCACAATTGACTCTCTCCAGATCCACTTCAATGATTTGGTGTCTACTCCAGAGAAAGTTGTCAAAAGTCCAGAGTAAACTTGGCTAAGCAATCAAAGCTTAATTTCCCCACATCCTGACATGGTCAGCCAGCCATAATATATAAGAACAGTTCTGTATACACTGAATATTACACATAATATCTTGTTGAATGTGGAGTCATCAGTGCAGATTCTATTCCCATCAACAATCCACTTTATTAAGTTATGGCAGCATTTTATTCTGCAGCGATTGTTTAAATGCAAACAGTTAAATTCATAGTGACATGCCATAACAATACCTTTGTTGATCACAAAGCAGTGAAACAGAAAATTGGCAATTAGTGACAGTCTCGTTATAAATACGAAGCATGAGAGAGTCAATGAAACTGGAACCGCTGAGTTCTCATTAAAAAGAACTGCGAAGGAAAGTCGAGGCCGGAACGGCACTCATGGACAATTAGATCAATATCCAGCATGTCTGCCTGATGCCAACAGAGTGTTAATGAGCCTCAAAACAGCAAAGAAACCTCATTAAGAGCCAGGCACAGTATGCAGCCATCTTCAAATAGATGTGTGAATGAAAAATATCAACTCAAATGGATCAATAATCACAGCAGGGCGTCGCAGTCGGTGATAATAAGCCTATTCAGCAAGAATTAAATGTGCAACTAACCCACAATTAATTTCATAAATTACATGTTTAATCAAGGAAGCAGAAGCTTGAACAGCTTATTACACATCTTTGACTTTGTCAAGCTAATAAAATAAGCCAAAGAAGAGAGATAAACTGCAGTGCGTAACACGATTTCCCCTTAAGGTAAGCATATTGAGTATTCATTGGTAATGTAACTGTCAAGATATCAAACAAGAGTTTAATAGTAGGTTGTGTGTACGGTAGTGTGCTCTGGAAACCCTTCAAAGGCTTCTGTCAGGAAAAACCTCAACGCCTGCTCAGGAGAAGCAGATAAATGCTTGTACAACTGGACTGGCCACATGAAACGTGGCTTTACCGCCTGCCTTTGTCCGAGTGCCAGAGAATGCCCGTCTGTGCATGTTAGATGGTGTGTTGTGTGCAGAAAATCCAGCTAACAACTGTTTGGATATTCCAGTTAAAATCAGTAGGCAAGGTCAAACAGAATCATTATATAGAGAACAAAACCACTGACTGAATAAGAAATCAGCAATGGAAAGCTGAGAGACATGATTGCGCTGGATTGACCCCAACTATGTGTCTGAGAACAGGAACTAATTTACACCTCCACGAGTGAGAACACTGGGACAGTTATGGTGAAAACATCAAGATAAAAGACTGCATAAATCTATATAATGATATGGTGCTTTCATGCAAAACCAATGCAAAAATGATGATGTTAAAGAAACATAAAGGAATTTTGATGATGTCTCCTTTGTCCTTGGAATACAGAACAAAATAACTGCAGTATCGTTATTACAGTTAATCCATTCGTGTGATAACTGCAGTCTACAGAGCGGACAGTAGTGGAGTACTTTTAATTTCTACTAAATTATATACTTTATAAATGTTTCTCTTCGGATAACTTTTACTTCACCACATTCCAAAACATAATATATAATGTCATACTTTTTACTGCACTACATTTCATAAATAAAAGGTTTTTATTTATTTATTTATTTTTTACCTTTAATACTAAAGTACATTAATAATGTAGTACTTTCTTACTTCAAGTGAATGACTTTTACTTGATTACAAGTATTTTTTTATTTTTTTTTATCAGTTCTTGCTTTCCCTGGGAATTGAACACATGACCTTGGTGATGCTAGCACCACACTCTACTGTGTGAGCTACAGGAAGCCTAGAATAAAGCCTCTTTTAGTGTAGGTTATAATATTTCTGTAAAATTGAATGCCAAATAGTGTAATCTATTTTACAGTAAGACTGTGGAATTTAACTGCATTTCTGGATCAATGACACAACACTCTTTTTGTAGTATTTAATTTAATGAATTAATTTGAAATAAATGAAACATCAATTCATAAATACACTTGAATGCACTTAATATTAATTATTTCTGAATATCTGAAAATCTTGAGCTTAAAGTCATCCGTGCCACCAACAGAACGAAACAAAACAACACAAACACAATTAGGACCCTCAAAATCCTCATTACTGAGTGACAAACTTTTTGAAATAATAAAATATTTGACAAAAACCCACAAAACTTAATGAAAATTATGAATTCATATATTTTGATACATTTTCTTTTTAAATCCAAATCTATTAATTTGGTCAAAATACAGGGGAAAAAAATTGATTCAAAAATATAATGACTTGAATGCACCTCTCCTATGATAATGTTAATATGAATCATTTCTGAATATCTGAGAATTTTCAGATCAAAGTTATCCAGTGCAAAAAAAAAACAATCAATCAATCAATACAAAACACAATTAGGACCCCTGCAAATCCTCATTATTGTGTAGCAAATCTTTAGAAATATTAGAAGATCTGACAAATGTCATGTAGTGCAACCCCCAAAAACGTAATTATAATTATGAAATAATGTTTCTTGTTTGAATGTTTTTTTTATTACTTTTTTAAATACATTTTTACATACATACATTTATTTATTTATTAATGTATGGGCGTTTCCAAAACTAGCATGTACACTAGCATGAAGATGACCTCAAAACTTACAGACATGCACTAACTAAAAACCGCCTGAGCTGAGATTGCACATTGTTCCGTGTGTGTGTGTGTGTGTGTGTGTGTGTGTGTGTGTGTGTGTGTGTGTGTGTGTCATTCATGAACGTCAGCCCTGTTTCTGCAAGCAACTCATTGCAGCTTGGGACGTATCCAGTTTCTCAAGACACAGCAAAGTCAAGCGTTCTGATGTTTCAATCAGGAATTAATGTCTTTCTTGCCCACATGCATGGCTAGACAATTTACTTTGCAGACAAGATCTTTCCAAAAGGACGTTGTGACAGCAGCGCATATGATGTTTTTTTTTTTTCCACAGATGCCTATTGATATATCCATTCATCATAATATGGCCCTAGTTTAAGCACACTCTTGTCTGCAGAACTGTTTGACGACAGACATTGGTGCAAGTGTTTCAGATGATTGGACTGGAATGATAACCATTCTTTCTTCTGCCAAAGGCTGGGAATGAAGCTCCACAAACATGAACACATGTTTATCACCATGACTCTCACCGCAAACATCAGCCTCTGTAGACTCTGTGTTAACGTCTTCCAAGAAAATGTAGTCTTTCTGTGTGTAATGCATTCTGGGAACATCACCTAACCAAATGGCAGATGCACAGCCAAAGCCCATGATGAGTACCATAAGCAAGAGGTGTGTTGTGTGTGTGTGTGTGTGTGTGTGTGTGTGTGTGTGTGTGTGTGTGTGTGTGTGTGTGTGTGTGTGTGTGTGTGTGTGTGTGTGTGTGTGTGTGTGTGTGTGTGTGTGTGTGTGTGTGTGTGTGTGTGTGTGTGAATGCATTGTTGAATCTCATGTAAAATGTCTGGATAAGAAATAAGTAATAATATAATAAGTAGTTATAGTAATTATAATTTGTGTAAGAGAAAAAAAAAGCCTGTTTTAAGATCATAAAGATCTATTTTGCATTGTGACAATAATTACTTGACAATTTAAGTATGTTTTCCCCCTGAATATCTGCACTGTAAAACAAAACAAAAAATAATAATAAAAATAAAAGGAAGATATATTGTAATTTTTGTACTGGCTTTAATTTGTATTACATATTTTAATGTTATTACAATGGACTAAAATATTTAATAATACAATAATTATAGATATAAATATTTAATATACTTTTTTTAAGTTAAATTTAATTTCAATTTCAATTGAATATACAGCATATACACATTTTATGAATGTGTGTGTGTGTATACTGCATATGTATGTGTATTTACATATACATATACAGGTCCTTCTAAAAAAATTAGCATATTGTGATAAAGGTTCATTATTTTCCATAATGCAATGATAAAAATTAAACTTTCATATATTTTAGATTCATTGCACAACAACTGAAATATTTCAGGTCTTTTTTGGTTTTAATACTGATGATTTTGGCATACAGCTCATGAAAACCCAAAATTCCTTATTTTTAATACAAAAAAAGTCAACCTTCAAATAATTATGTTCAGTTATGCACTTCGGGAATCCTTTTGCAGAAATGACTGTTTCAATGCGGCGTGGCATGGAGGCAATCAGCCTGTGGCACTGCTGAGGTGTTATGGAGGCCCAGGATGCTTTGATAGCGGCCTTAAGCTCATCCAGAGTGTTGGGTCTTGCGTCTCTCAACTTTCTCTTCACAATATCCCACAGATTCTCTATGGGGTTCAGGTCAGGAGAGTTGGCAGGCCAATTGAGCACAGTAATACCATGGTCAGTAAACCATTTACCAGTGGTTTTGGCACTGTGAGCAGGTGCCAGGTCGTGCTGAAAAACTAAATCTTCATCTCCATAAAGCTTTTCAGCAGATGGAAGCATGAAGTGCTCCAAAATCTCCAATAGCTAGCTCAACTTTCTCTTCACAATATCCCACAGATTCTCTATGGGGTTCAGGTCAGGAGAGTTGGCAGGCCAATTGATTTCCGAATGACATGCAATATTTGAGCGACAGTCCAGAGCTGCTTCTCTGTAGCCCAGGTCAGGCGCTGCCGCTGTTTCTGGTTCAAAAGTGGCTTGACCTGGGGAATGCGGCACCTGTAGCCCATTTCCTGCACACGCCTGTGCACGGTGGCTCTGGATGTTTCTACCCAGACTCAGTCCACTGCTTCCGCTGGTCCCCCAAGGTCTGGAATCGGTCCTTCTCCTCAATCTTCCTCAGGGTCCGGTCACCTCTTCTCGTTGTGAAGCGTTTTTTGCCACACTTTTTCCTTCCCACAGACTTCCCACTGAGGTGCCTTGATACAGCACTCTGGGAACAGCCTATTCGTTCAGAAAAGTCTTTCTGTGTCTTACCTTCTCGCTTGAAGGTGTCAATGATGGCCTTCTGGACAGCAGTCAGGTCGGCAGTCTTACCCATGATTGGGGTTTTGAGTAATGAACCAGGCTGGAAGTTTTTAAAAGCCTCAGGAATCTTTTGCAGGTGTTTAGAATTAATTAGTTGATTCAGATGATTAGGTTAATAACCCTTTTTCTTGAGGGTTTTCATGAGCTGTATGCCAAAATCATCAATATTAAAACAATAAAAGACCTGAAATATTTCAGTTGGTGTGCAATGAATCTAAAATATATGAAATTTTAATTTTATCATTACATTATGGAAAATAATTAACTTTTATCACAATATGCTAATTTTTTTAGAAGGACCTGTTTTAACGGCTCAGGCTGGTTGAGATCCATGTGCAGTTTATTAAAGTAACAGTGTCAGAGTACAAACAGGCTTAGGTTGAATCACCAGGCAAAACAGCAATGTCAGAGGAAGAGCAAAGAGAATTGTCAGAACAGGCATAAGGTCAGGGCAGGCAGCAAGCAAACAGAGTCCAGAATCCAGGGAAACAATGAACAAAAGGCAGGCAGAACAGGATCGTCAACGAAGAGCAAGGCAGAGTCAGTACACAGGCAAAGGTAACACAGGGAGAATAACGCTTAGAAATGCAGCTGGGGCAAACAAGACTTCGCACTGACTGCCTGTTTGTTCAGGGCTAAATAGTCTGTGTGATAAAGAACAGGTGAGTGCTAATCAGTCCCAGAGTGTGGGTGCATGGGAATTGCAGTCCGTATGAGCTCAGTACTCTGGAGAGTGCGACCTCCGGTGGCCGCTGGTGGACACTTCACCGGCGTTTGGAATCTAGCAAATCTCGCACTTGAAATGCCTCCTCGCCTTCCACGATCATGGGTGGGGGCCTGGGTCACTGCCTTCCTTTTCCACCCTCGGTCCACCGGCCGGTTTCAGTAGAGATACATGAAAAGTGGGAGAGATGCGATAAGTGGCAGGTAGCTCAAGACGGTATGACACAGCATAAATCTGTTTGGAAATTTTAATGGACCCACATACCTGGGACTGAGCTTCTTGCACGGTAGTCGGAGACGGAGATCCCTTGTTGATAGCCATACCCACTGTCCTGGGGTGTAGTTAGGATGTGGACGTCGGTGACGGTCAGCTTGTTCTTTGACTCTGTTTATGGCTCGTTGTAGGTGCACGTGCTTGATTCCAGACCGCTTCACTTCTCTGAAACCAGTTGTTAACAGCTGGGACCTCGGATGGTTCACGGACCATGGGAATAGTGGCGGTTGAAATCCCAAAATACATTGGAAGGGTGTTAGGTTAGTGGATGGTTTGAGTATGAAGTTCTGTGCGTATTCTGCCCAGGAAAGAAAGCGACTCAGTCATTCTGATTCTGCCGGCAGTACATTCGGAGAAATTTGGTGATCTCTTGGTTTAAACGTTCTGTTTGCCCAGTGGATTGGGGATGATAACCTGACGTGAGGCTTACGCTCACATGGAGCAGTCGGAAGAACGCAGTCCATACCCGGGATGTGAATTGGGGACCTCGGTCAGAGACAATATCCTCAGGAAGTCCATAGTAACGGAATACGATTGGAACAGGTGTTCAGCAGTCTCAAAGCTGTAGGAGCTTAGGTAGAGATATTAGTCGACATGCTTTAGAGAATCGATCAATGAAAGTAAGTTGAAATTGTGTGATATATGTGAGACCAGGGTCGTTGTGGAATGGGTAAAGGTTGTAGTAATCCTGCTGGTAGTTGTCTGGGTGTCTTGGCTGCCGCACATGCGTGACACGTGTTCACAAAGTTATTGGTGTCTGTTTGCAAAGTGTCCCACCAGAATCGGTTCCTTATTAGACAAATCGTGTGGTGACCAGAGCTTGTGAAAGAGTGCACCCAGCAAATCACCTTTTTTCTGAGGCCCAGAGGAACAAACGTTCGATCAGCTGGACATTCTGCTGGAGGTGGGTCCTGTGCGTGTGCTTGAGTAATTTCTGACATGATATCCCATTGAACTGGTGCTAGAATTAGGGCAGGTGAGATGATATGGTCCGGAGGGGAATTTGGCGGAGTGATATCATACTGTAGTGATAGTGCGTCCGCTTTGATGTTTTTGGAGCCTGGAAGATACGTGATAGTGAAGTCAAACTGGGAAAAAAATAGTGCCCACCTGGCCTGTCTGGGATTTAATCTTGGCTGACCGTAGGTATTCTAGGCTGCAGTGATCGGTTAAGACTAGGAATGGATGTTTCGCCTCCAACCAATGCCTCCATTCTTCAAGCGCCGCTTTCATTGTTAAAAGTTCCCGGTTGCCCACATCGTAATTTTGTTCGGCGGGTGAGAGTTTTCTGGAATGATACGCGCATGGAAAGAGCTTCGGTGGATTACCTTGCCGTTGGGACAGGATGGCTCCAATGCCTGTATTGGAAGCATCAACTTCTACTACGAATGGTAAACTAGGGTCAGGATGATGTAGAATAGGAGCAGATGTGAACCGTCTCTTCAGCTCAGTGAATGCTTGGATGGCGTCGGTGGACCAGCAAAGCTTTTGGACTCCTCCCCTTGTCATGGTTTGGAGAGGTGCTGCAACCGAACTGAAGTTTCTGATAAACCATCTGTAAAAGTTTGCAAACCCCAGAAATCTTTGTAATTCCTTTATGGTGTTAGGTTGAGGCCAGTTCATGACGGCATGTATTTTTTCTCGCCCATTGAGACTCCTTCCGGACTGATGATGTAACCAAGGAATGGAATGGACGATTGATGGAACTCACATTTCTCGGCTTTGGCAAACAGCTGGTGATCAATGAGGCGTTGTAGAACTGTGCGGACCTGTTGATGTGTTCCTCCAAGGAATCTGAGTACAGAATATCATCAATATACACAATTAGGCATCGATTTAACATGTCTCTGAAGATGTCGTTGATGAAGGATTGGAATACTGAAGGACTATTGGACAGCCCGAAGGGCATCACAAGATATTCATAGTGCCCGCTGTTCGTAGAAAAGGCAGTTTTCCATTCGCCCCCTCTCGAATGAGAGACTAGGTTATAGGCTGAGCGCAGGTCCAATTTGGAGAAAATTTTGGCAGTTCTTAATTGTTCTAATGCAGCAGGAACCAATGGCAGTGGATATAGGAATTTCGCTGTGATGTCGTTTAAACCACGATAGTCAATGCAGGGACGGAGACCTCCGTCCTTCTTACCTACGAAGAAGAAACCTGCTGTGCGGGTGACCTGGATGGTCGAATGAACCCCTTAGCCAGTTCCTCTTTGATGTAGGTTCTCATTGCTTGATCCTCAGGTTCAGACAGGGGAAAGATACGGCCTCTGGGTGGCGTGGTACCTGGCAGTGATTAATGGCACAGTTGTTGGCACGGTGTGGTGGCAGTTGTGATGCTTTCACCTTGTTGAAGGCTTCCTGGAGATCAGAGTATTCCTGTGGTACCTCCATGGTGCTTTTAGATGGGTTTATCATGACTGTAGTCCTGATGGGTGTTAGATCCGTGACATGCAGACATTTGGAATGGCAGGCAGGGCTCCATCGGGTGACTTGTCTTTCTGGCCAGGAAATTTGTGGATTGTGGTCTTGTAGCCAGGGGAAGCCCAGGATGATGGGGTTATGTGGAGAGTGAATGATGTAGAAACGAATTATCTCTGTGTAGAGTTCCTACTTGTAAAGAGAGGTCGGTGGTGGTATGTTGTATGTGACCGGTCCTCAGAGGGCGCACGATAGCGCTGCCACTGCCAAAGGAGAGTTGTAAGGGATTAGAGGGCTGTTGTGTTGCCGTACAATCCCTTCATCAATAAAATTACCGGCAGCCCCAGAGTCTATCAATGCTTTAGAAATAATTATTCTTGACTGATAGTTTAACGTAACTGGTAGAACACAGCAGTTGTTATTGGAAGTGGCTGAAATCAGTTAACTCACCCTCGCAGGTTGCGAAGGTGATGGACGTGTTGGGCATTCTCCTCTCAAGTGTCCAGCTAGGCCACAGTAGAGACAGAGATGGTTCCTGAAACGGCGTTCCTGTTCTTCAGGAGACAGCTAAGTTCGGCCGACTTGCATTGGTTCATCGTATTCACTGGATGGGTTGACTGGAGTGTTGTGGGTGACTCGAGGTCTTCGAGTACGAACCAAGTTATCAAGGCGGATTGCTGGGTCTATGAATTGCTCCAGGGTTTTATCCTCATCACGACAGGCTAACTCAGACTGCAACTCAATGTTTAAACCTTGGCGAAATAGTACCTTTAACGTATCCTCTACCCATACAGTCTGCGCAGCCAGAGTTCTGAAAGTTAGGGCGAACTCAGCGGCTGTGCTCTTGCCTTGCCGTAACGCTTAGCAACTGTTCCCCAGCACTCCGTCCTCCTTCCGCGTGTTCGAACACTGTGCGTAGTTGTTGAATGAAGTTAGCATAAGTGGTCTGTTCTAACCTGTGACTGTCCCAGATCGCTGTGGCCCATTCAAGCGCTTTCCCGGTGGGCAATGAGCATATTAGTGAAATCTTGCCTTGATCTGACGAGGAAAGAGCAGGTTGTTGAGCCAGGAAGAGAGAGCATTGCATAAGGAAGCCTTTGCATTTGTGCGGAGAGCCATCAAAATTTTCCGGGAACGCCAGTCGGGGGTTACTAGTCGTGGGCTGAACGGTGGCTGGCATAACGACCTGACTCGTAGGAATCTCTGGTGCGTTAGACGCTGAGGCAGGCTGATGGAGGCTGCGCACCACGTTGACCAGTTCCTCCGTCATGGTGGTTAATCGGCTGAGCTGTTGCTGGTGGGCCATGAGTTGATTAGCCTGGGCTGACAATTCATTGGAGAAGGGCCAAATACCACTGGATCTGTAGTTGGCTAAGTCTTCTGTAACAAGGCTCAGGCTGGTTGGGATCCATGTGCAGTTTATTAAAGTAAAACAGTGTCAGAGTACAAACAGGCTTAGGTTGAATCACCAGGCAAAACAGCAATGTCAGAGGAAGAGCAGAGAGAATCGTCAGAACAGGCATAAGGTCAGGGCAGGCAGCAAGCAAACAGAGTCCATAATCCAGGCAAACAATGAACAAAACGCAGGCAGAACAGGATCGTCAACGAAGAGCAAGGCAGAGTCAGTACACAGGCAAAGGTAACACAGGGAGAATAACGCTAGAAATGCAGCCGTGCAAACAAGACTTCGCACTGACTGCCCTGTTTGTTCAGGGCTAAATAGTCTGTGTGATAAAGAACAGATGAGTGCTAATCAGTCCCAGAGTGTGGGTGCATGGGAATTGAAGTCCGTATGAGCTCAGTACTCTGGAGAGTGCGACCTCCGGTGGCCGCTGGTGGACACTTCACCGGCGTTTGTGACACCTGTATACAATGGGGAAAACAAGTATTTGATACACTGCTGATTTTGCAGGTTTTCCCACTTACAAAGCATGTAGAGGTCTGTAATTTTTATCATTGGTATTCTTCAACTGTGAGAGACTGAAATCCAAAAATCCAGAAAATCACATTGTATGATTTTTAAATAATTCATTTTAATTTTATTGCATGACATAAGTGTTTGATCACCTACCAACCAGTAAGAATTATGGCTCTCACAGACCTGTTATTTTTTCTTTAGGAAGCCCTCCGGTTCTCTACTCATTACCTGTATTAACTGCACCTCTTTGAACTCATTACCTGTATAAAAGACACCTGTCCACACACTCAATCAAACAGACTCCAACCTCTCCACAATGACAAAGACCAGAGAGCTGTGTAAGGACATCAGGGATAAAATTGTTGACCTGCACAAGGCTGGGATGGGCTACAGGACAATAGGCAAGCAGCTTGGTGAGAAGGCAACAACTGTTGGCGCAGTTATAAGAAAATGGAAGAAGTTCAATCTCACCTCGCGGGGCATCAAAGATCATGAGGAAGGTGAGGATCAGCCTAGAACTACATGGCAGGACCTGGTCAATGAGCTGAAGAGAGCTGGGACCACAGTCTCAAAGAAAACCATTAGTAACACACTGCGCCATCATGGATTAAAATCCTGCAGTGTAGCAAGGTCAAGTCAAGTCAACTTTATTTATATAGCGCTTTTAACAATGCAGATTGTTTCAAAGCAGCTTCACAGTGTTAAACAGAAAAATAATGCAACAGAATATATTTCGATTATCATACAGTAACAATGTGGGCTTTAGATCAGTAATTAGATAAGTAATTTGGTCTATATGGTTAATTTAGTTTAATAATTAGATTTATTTTGAAATATATTTGAAAAATAGTTTTTTCCCCAACTGAGCAAGCCAAGCCAGAGGCGAATATTCCCCTGCTCAAGCCAGCCCCGTCTGAAGTTTGCCAATGACCATCTGAATGATCCAGAGGAGGAATGGGAGAAGGTCATGTGGTCTGATGAGACAAAAATAGAGCTTTTTGAAGGAAGAAGGAAGATTACAAGGATGAGTACAACCCCAAGAACACCATCCCAACCGTGAAGCATGGAGGTGGAAACATCATTCTTTGGGGATGCTTTTCTGCAAAGGGGACAGGACGACTGGACCGTATTGAGGGGAGGATGATGGGGCCATGTATTGCAAGACCAGCATGACAACGACCCGAAACACACAGCCAGGGCAACTAAGGAGTTGCTCCTTAAGAAGCATCTCAAGGTCCTGGAGAACTCCAGAAGGTCTCCAGAACTGAACCCAATAGAAAATCTTTGGAGGGAGCTGAAAGTCCGTATCCCCGAAACCTGAAGGATCTGGAGAAGATCTGTATGGAGTAGTGGGCCACAACTCCTGCTGCAGTGTGTGCAAAGCTGGTCAAGAACTACAGGAACGTATGATTTCTGTGCACACACAGGTTTCTGTACCAAATATAATGTTCTGCTTTTCTGATCAAAAAGTATCCAATACTTATGTCATGCAATAAAATGCAAATTAATTACTTAAAAATCATACAATGTAAATTTCTGGATTTTTGGTTTAGATTCCATCACTCACAGTTGACTAGTACACACACACACACACACACACACACACACACACACACACACACACACACACACACACACACACACACACACACACACACACACACACACACACACACACAAATCTCACTATAAAATAATTAAGTAATGTTTATATTAAAATAAGACAAAACTAGCTAAAACTGTCATGAGTAAAATGTTGTAATACAAATAGATTTAATTTAATGAGAAACAAAGTCAAATAATAAATATATTAATAAATATATAAAAATTAATTAAAAAAATAAAACTTGATTAAACTAAAAAGAAAAGATCACATCATTGTTAATTGTGCTGCACAATGTGCTGTGAATAATAAATGTGTAAATCTATAGAAACTGAGACCCACTCATTTCTCAAGATGCTTTCCCTTAACCCTAATGCTCCTGATTCTAACGATTGCACGCTTTGCTTTTTAAGGATTCGAGAGAGCCGTTAGCACACTGATAAAGCATAGACGTTATTTTTCAAAGCATACATTAATGTTTTGTTATTCGAGACTAAAATCTACCTTTTTTTTCAAGAGCCTAAACATCTCTATGTTATTCTTGTACACATTTCCTTTAGGCAGATTGTGCCAGTGATGTAATGACTGATTCCTCTGGCGGTCCTGCTGCCGTCTGTGTCTCACAACCTACAATTTTGTCTAGCTGGTTCTGATTAGCAATCAGAGGGCCCATTAGACACACTAATGCACTGTTTCCAGGGGCCCCATTTATCACACGGGGTCATTCTGTCCTGCTCCTGGACTCTTCTCAAGGATTACACTGTGCAATCATTATTTACATTCACTGGGAGGAAAATACTACACATTTATGATGCATTACAGGTTATTATAGTTTATATTTACTATTAAAAAATGATTTTTTACATTGTTTTGTGTAACACATTTCATTACTCTGCTTATTGTTACTGCGACAAGCTGTAGATAATAGATCATCTATTAATAATTATATACTATATATGGGTGTTAAATGGCCGTTTTATGTTTCAGGGCTTATTTTTTTTCACTAATAAGTTATTTTGTCATACAAAATGTGTAATTGTTATGAAGGAAACAATAAATTTAGTTAAATTAAGTCAAATATCACATCATTAAATCTCCTTTGCTCATATACAAGGTGTGTGTATGTCTGAGAGAGAGAGAGAGAGAGAGAGAGAGAGAGAGAGAGAGAGAGAGAGAGAGAGAGAGAGAGAGAGAGAGTGAGAGAGTGAGAGAGTGAGTGAGTGTGTGTGTGTGTGTGTGTGTGTGTGTGTGTGTGTGTGGGTGGACTGGTAATCCCTACGGTATGGGGACAAAATGTTCCCACAAAGATGGCAATATCCAAAATCCTGGTCCTTGTGGGGACATTTTTTGGTTCCCATGAGGAAAACATCTTATAAATCACACTAAATGATGTTTTTTGAAAATGTAAAAATGCAGCATGTCTCCTGTGATGGGTAGGTTTAGGGGCAGGGCTGTGTGTGTGTGTGTGTGTGTGTGTGTGTGTGTGTGTGTGTGTGTGTGTGTGTGTGTGTGTGTGTGTGTGTGTGTGTGTGTGTGTGTGTAGGTTTAGGGACAGGGGCAGTGTAGGGGATAGAAAATACGGTTTGTACAGTATAAAATGCATTACGCCAATGGAATGTCCCCATAAAATGGAAACACAACATGAGTGTGTGTGTGTGTGTGTGTGTGTGTGTGTGTGTGTGTGTGTGTGTGTGTGTGTGTGTGTGTGTGTGTGTGTGTGTGTGTGTGTGTGAAATATCAGGACACAAATGTGTATAATGACATGGGTATACATAGGTATTACAAAGAGGGTGAAATATGAGGACGCTCCCCATGTCCTCACTTTTCAAAATGCTTATAAATCACACAGGATGAGGTTTTTTCACAGCAGTCCTGTGATGTGGTGTGTGTGTGTGTGTGTGTGTGTGTGTGTGTGTGTGTGTGTGTGTGTGTGTGTGTGTGTGTGTGTGTGTGGTAGGTTTAGGGGCAGGGGCAGTGTAGGGGATAGAAAATACGGTTTGTACGGTATAAAACCATTACGCCTATGGAATGTCCCCACATTTCACAAAAACAAACATGTGTGTGTGTGTGTGTGTGTGTGTGTGTGTGTGTGTGTGTGTGTGTGTGTGTGTGTGTGTGTGTGTGTGTGTGTGACTGGTAATCCCTATGGTTTGGGGACAAAATGTCCCCACAAAAGATGGCAATATCAAAATCCTTGTCCTTGTGGGGACATTTTTGGTCCCCATGAGGAAAACAGGTCATAAATCACACTAAGTGATGTTTTTTAAAATGTAAAAATGTTTCCTGTGATGGGTAGGTTTAGGGGCAGGGGCTGTGTAGGGGGATAGACTATATAGTTTATACGGAATAAAAACCATTACGCCTTTGGAAACTCCCCATAAAACTTGGAAACACAACATGTGTGTGTGTGTGTGTGTGTGTGTGTGTGTGTGTGTGTGTGTGTGTGTGTGTGTGTGTGTGTGTGTGTGTGTGAATGAAATATGAAATGTTTTATGTTTTGAGAAAGGCACACTTGGCTGTAAAGAGAAAGTCCTAATATGGAGATGTGTGGGTGTGTATTATGCTAATTACACTGACTGCAGGCACATGCTACCTTATTTAGAATAATCCAGATTCATCAGCATCAACTTTACATGCATGCACACCTGTTGAGAATTCAGTGGAAGGTTTACTTTCCTGTGTACATACTGTATATGTGCAAATGATACACAATTATTAGTATCGTAGACCTAGTGTATACTGCAGATTAATCCCTAAACTTCCATATTATTCACTAAATTCACTTCCTTTCTGTTATTCTGATCTTGGTTTTCAAGCTGTGCTGCTGCTGCCTCCTAACAATCACCCATTTGCACATCTGCCTAGAGCGTGACCTGCAGACACAACCATGAAACCACGCAATCAGATAGTAATTCGGGATATCTTTAATGGCCGTGTTTTATGAGAAAGACTTTGACTTTGCTTTGTGTATTCAGCTGCATCAAGTCACACCAATACCACAGGTCTGAAATCCTTAAAGAACAAATGAGAAACCTGGGTCAACTGCCCCTGGTGAGATTCAGTTACTAGAATGAAGGTCTTTCCATTGCTTTCCAATGGATACTGTTTTAACATGAAGCGTATCCATGCTTAATCAGTGAGACGTGACATTGATCTGCTGTTTTGGAATACAATAAAATGCTCTTCAAGCATATCCATTGTGAAAAAGAAATGCACTTAATTGTATTGAAGAATGTGCACTTGTACAGTCATGTGCTCAAATCTTAAAAACGGTACTTGCTGATAATATAATACTAATGAAATAAAAGGCCACTTAAAGAGAGTGCTCTTCCATGACTGTTTCTTAACACACTCAAGTACACTTTTAAGTTTGTTTTACTTTAAAGTACATCTGAAATCATTGTTTTAATAATCTTTTGTCATGCTTTAAAGAAGTGCAATTATTTTGATGTGTTGACTAACTTACAAAAGCACATGTAAAGTACTTATATATAATTTTTACTATAGCGTGTTATTCTATATCCACTCTGAGATTGTAGGATCTGGCGAATGTGTTCAGTGTCGCCCAGCCTGCAGCTCTGCAGATGTCTGCTAGCGGAGCCCCATACACTAAAGCCCAAGAGGAGGCCACACTCTGAGTGGAGTGTGCCCTGACCCCAAGGGGGCATGGGCGCCCCTGCTGCTGGTAAGCCAAAACAATGGTGTCCACTATTCAGTGAGACAATCTTTGCTTTGAGAGAGCCTTTCCCTTCAGGTTCCCACCATAACAGATAATCAGCTGGTCTGAGGTCCTGAAACACTGCTTTCTGTCTATGTAAGCACAGAGGGTGCATACTGGACGGAGCAGTGCCAAGGCTGGGTCTGCCTCCTCCAAAGGTAGCGCTTGCAGGTTCACTAACTGGTCTCTAAACGGTGTGGTGGGAACCTTGGTCACATATCTGTGCACACGTCAACCAAAAATGCCTGCAGGTCCCCCACCCTCTTGGCCAAAGCGATCAGGAGCGCTGTCTTCATTGACAAGAACTTACGATCAATTGACCACAATAGTTTGAAGGGAGGCCTCTGCAGAGCATCTTAAACTACTGTGAGGTCCCAAGAGGGCACGAGGGGAGACCAAGGAGGATTTAGTCTTCTCGCTCCCCTCAGGAACCTGATGACCAGGTCGTGCTGACTTACCTTTTTGCCTGTGAAGGAATTGGTTCAGGACTCGCAGGTCCAGGATCGGTCGTAACCCACCGGTTTTCTTGGGTACAACGAAGTAGGGGCTGTAGAAGCCGGACTTCATTTCGGCTGGAGGGACAGGCTGGATCATACCCTTCGCCAGTAGGGTGGCAACCTCCGCACGCATGACAGGGGCGTTGGCCCCCACCATGGTGTATCAGACCCCCTGAAAACGGGGAGGAGCTTGTGCAAACTGAATTGCGTAACCGAGCCTGATGGTCTTCGCGACCCAGTCCCAGAAGCTGAAGCTAGGCTTCTAGAAACTGCACCAGCGGGGTCAATCGGACCACAGATGTACCCTGGGTGGGGGAGCGAGGCAATGTTATCGACCTGTACGTGGGAGGCTTAGCGTCCCGGTGTGGGGACACGGTTAACAGCTGCGCCCTGACAGAGAAGTCCAGGGAAGGACACACGCCCACTTGGGTCTACTCTGAGAGGAGGCTAGTGACAGAGACGGACGAGAGTGGCGTGGCCCGGGGGCAGGGCACACTGACATAACCGGTCTCTGTGTGCTCAGGGATGGGATTGTCAGTTCTTTCTTTAAACACATTGGGGTGCTGCTGACCCAGGGGCCAGCAGCTGAACAAAAGATTCTCCCCCAGCCCCCTACTTGGGGAAGGAGTGGCCCTGCTGCCATCTCCTGGAAAGAACTGCCCATTCCTGAGATGTCTGCATAAGGAGCGTTGCTTAGCTTAGCGTTTGTGGCAGGCTGCTGGAGCACCTTCCTCTGCACAGCCCCAGTGCGGGCGAGTGGAGGCAGCGGCTGGCCGGCCTCAGGCTGCTTCTGGGCGGCTGAGAACTGTTTGGTGAAGCTCTCAACCATGCCACCAAACAGCCCATCCT